>MU777333.1:0-32331 GCA_026770625.1 Nicotiana glauca | reverse complement strand
ATGGCTGGTTGACGGACGACTGGAGATGGCTGCTGCTGCTGGTCGACGATGCAGCAGCTTGTTCAGTGAAGAAGGTGAACCACGACGGACTGGGAAGTGTCGTTTACTGCTGGTTCGTTGGTTGGGACGGAGCTCGCTGGTGTGGGTTGACGGAAGGAGTTGGAAATGGAGCTATGGGTTTGTTCGTTTGGACAGAAATGGCGGACTGGTTGGGGCGACGGGATGGGGTCCGTTTGGTCGATGATTCTCTTCAGCACCAAATGAAGAAGATGCTGCTACAGTCCAAAAATGTCAGCCTTTTTTCTAAAGATGCGGCTGCCTTTATTCTCTCATCCGTCTCCTTGTTCTATATTACAGCTCACTATTGTATTGTATCCCTTCTTTTGCGGCCGCTTTTCAATTTTTTTTTTATCCGTCCCTTTTTCTCTATTGTGTATTGTTTTAGTCTAGGTATTTATAGGTAGTGTATTAGGGTTTTAGGGTATTGGGCCTAGTTTTGGGTATTGGGATTGGGTTGTTATGGGCTAGGTCCGAATTTTGGGTCTAAACTTGGATCGTTTGACCCCAAATATTATTCTTTTCCCGAAAACCGGATAAAAATACGATCTTATTTAATTAATCTCACGTAGGCAAAATATCTGTTAAAATCAGACTGATAATTAAAACAAAACTATATATATATTTTTTTGGGTATTTTTTTAAGATTAAAGTAACTACAAAATATTAATGAAACTATTTTTTGTATTTTTAAAAATATATAAAGATAAAAATAAGGTCCTACTATTATTATTATTATTTTTTTCTATATTTTTCAATATTATATTAAAATAGAAATAGGTTCAAAGAAAAATATTCTCTCTAAAAATATCTAATACACTAAAGTAGAGTAATATGCAACCATTTTTGTATATATATATTTTTTACTTTTTTATGATGAAAATAAATTAAAGAAGTCAAAAATAGTTGAAATAGTTATATTTGGCCTAAATTAAATATTTACCTGCTAAAAATGGGTAAAATTTTGGGGAGGGTCAAAAATCACATGTCAACAAATATCATTGTAGATGATTCTTCTAATGAGGTTATACAAAGGTTAGAATAGAAGATAATCGAGTTAAAGGAGAAACAAAATGAAGAAATGAATATGATGAAACAAAATCAGGAGATGATGTAATCAGAATTACTCCAAATGAGACAACTCATGCGCAAATATGCTCCTGATGCATCTATGCCTCAAAGTAGCAATGGCACCTCACGTGAACAGGTAACTCCATTTCATAAGCTTTAGACATTTTTAATGAAATTCTAATCATATAAAAGTATTGTTATATAACATGTTAATATTTATTAGATCCCTGATGCCAATAGTGGACATGAACGAGTGCCACAAACATCAAGGATGCCTAGTGTTGCTGAAAATGCTCAACCTTCTCATGGTACTACTCATCTTTGTCCTTTCGTCGCTATTATTTGAGTTTCCCTCCTTCAATTTTTATTAATTTGTTGTTGTATTTAGGCTTACCTTGGATGCTTCTTGCTTTTATATTTCCCTTATTGCTAGTGGCATTTCGTCGAGCAGCTGTTTTCTGTTATTTTGGTGATTCCACCTTCTTTGTAGGTGATTTGCTAGAGGTTGCCATGTTCCACCCTTCACCATATTGTGAGCTTTTTTTGAATGTATACACCATCTTTGGCTTGTACTCTGATGGAAAATAGTAGACGTAAATACACAGCAGTCTGCAGTGGAGAATATTTCTTCACTGCTGCTAGTAGAAGGAAAATATGGTAGCAAGTATCCTTGGACTTGAATAATTATAGTTAGATATTGGTTTCTATGCCAGAATTGGCAAATCAATAGGTTACACAAGCATCAAGTATACCTACTGTTGCTAATAGGGGAAGACAGCTTAACAATAAACTAAAAAGACTCCATCTTTGTTAGTGATTTGAAATCACAAAGCTATAGATGTCCTCTTTAATGATATCCCAGGCAGCCTGAAAGAAGTGACCATTATAGCCATCTGGGCCAGCCGCACTATTAGGATCAAGAGAGAAAATAGCATTTCTAATTTCTACTTTTGTTGGTTCCTTGTGTATACTCTGATTGTCTTCCTCAGTTACTATCTTGTCCATCCATCTAAGGATGTCCAGCCTGTTAGCTTCCTATGGTTGTAAGAAAATATCAGAGAAGTGGTCAACAGCTGCTTGTGATATTTCTTTGTTCCCTTCAATCCAGCTAGCATTGTGGTATTGTATTCGGAGAATTCTGGATCTCCTCATTCTTTCCTTGATAGTGCTATGAAAGTATTTAGTATTAGAGTCTCCTTCCTCAGCCCACTTAATCCTAGTATTTTGACTGAGAATAGGTTCTTGTCTCTTTATCCATACTATGTATTCAGCGTTTGTTTTGTGGAGGAGCTTTCTATTAGTATCTGAGTCATCCAATTCATAGGCTTGAGTTAATCATAACACTCAACAAGTATTGAAATAGCTGTAGCATTTCTCGTTATTATATCAAGAACAACACCTTTACTAGGCTTGCTACCAAGTTAGATAAGTTTACACAAAACCAGATGCAAGCAAAATTCATGTCACTCTAGCCAATCAGGAATACAAAACATTCTAGGACCAAAAAGAAGCCCTTCAATATCAGGAAGCAGCTCAGAAACCTACAACATTTTGTCGCTTGAATGCTTTCAAGCATTCACAACCATCTCTTCTTGGAAGTCAGATTGTAGGTTTCCTTCTCCATCAGTTCCTTCAGAATCTACTTTTAGCTCGGATTTGCGATGTATACAGGAGCAGTAACAGAAGTAACCCCAACACCAGACCTACTAAAAGTTTACCAAGTTCCAATCTCCTTTATTTTTATTCATATCAGCTTCCTTATCATCCACATTCAACTTCCCATTGTTATTTTCAATTAAAATACTCGTATGCCCAGGTTTTTTACCTCGTGAAAACTGGGCAGTAGCAGCTTTGTCAGAGATTTCCTCTGTAGTTTTTTGCTGAACATCTGCAGGTGGATGTTGAGACTTCATGACCTCACTACCAATCTTAACTCCCTCATAAGCAATTATCCTATCTCCTAATGCATTTTTTTTATCTCCATCCATCTTTATATTACCATCTTGTCCCATATCACCTTTATCCTCATCTACCTTATTATTTACTTGAGCAGATTTTCCATCTCGATCAACTACATGTGTAGAATTCACAGCATGACCACTTTTTGAGGCTGTAACAGAAGTAGCCTCTACTACTGAGATTCCTCCTAATGGTTGCACCTCCTGAGATACTACCTGACTACTACCTTCCCCAATACGTGCACCAACACCCTTTGAACCTGCACCAGTTGATAAAATAGCTGCAGCACTAGCAAACTTGTCATAAGCTTGTACAATTGGATTTACAGCGTTGGCAATCCTTGCTATGGCTACCTTAGTAGGCACATATCGAGAGGGTGGATTTGGATCTTTGTTAACCTTAGAAACATTCCCTACCATGTTTTCCTCCATTTGTTTTCCTTCACCAATCTATGTTACCTGTTGTTCGATCAGTTCATTCTTTGCTCCTTCTTCTAACAATTTGCCATCTGATTCTGCTGCTTCCTTAATTCTTTGCTCAATTCTTTTATTGTTGAGATAATCCCTAGCATCTCCTTGAAGTTGTTCAGTCATGGTTGTATCAATCACTGGCATATTACTCTCATCACCAGTACCTTTTGCAACACCTTCTTCTTCAACTTGTCTCTTCATTATTCGACACGATTTTTCCTCATATCCTTGATGTTTGCAGCATGTGCAATATCTTGGCATATTATCATATACAACTGCTTGTTCATGGACGATAGATTTTCCAGTAATTTTGTTCGTCATAAGAATTTTGATTTTTTTTTATGTTTGTCCATAAGATCAAGAATTACTTTAACTCTCACAACACTAGGTCGTTTTCTCTCTTGTGTTGCCTTATCCACAGCCAATGCTTTACCCATAGTAGATGCAATAGATAAAAGCGATCTTTTTGCAAAGAAATTAGGAGGCAAACCTGGGAATGATATCCACACGACTGCCATGGACGTTTCTTCTTTTGGATTGAAACCTAAAGTCCATGGAAACGTTCTAAAGAAGAACTACTCTCCTTTATCCTTTATATATCCAGTCGACCTTGACAAAAATTTAACAAAATCATCGTATAAGTCGAATCGAACCAGCAGATGGCGATATTCCAATAGCCCAATGTTGCATCGACCTTGAATATCAAACTGTGCTGGAAAATTCTTTCTGATGTCTTGTAATTCTGGTTTTCCATATGAAAACTTCACCATCTGCTGGTTCTTTGGCCAAGAGTTTCAGTTTATAATGTAGTCTCCATTGATCATTCCCTTGAATCTTAGTATCCCAAGTGCTACCCACAATAGATAGAAATTCAGGTTCCGATGACCAAAAATTTAGAAAGCTAAAGTATCTCACCACTTCAGAGTTCTCATTATAACAAGACACTAATAGGACATTATGGTCAGAGCCAGCCTGTGAGCTGCTGAAACCTGAAGCTTTGGACTGGCATTAGAGCAAATAAAATCTGTATTATTCCTGTTACTGATTTCTGCACTGTTTCAGCAATTTCTGCAGTTTTTGGTGACTGTTTTCAGTTGAAATTTTCTGCATTTTATGATTATTCTGCTTGATGGTTGTTGTTCTGTTAATACAAATGTTTTTCTGTTTATGAATCATGACAGTGATGGAATTTTGAAGATATTTTTTCCGCATTGTATTTTATCTTCTGATACAATTATTTTATAATTTCAGGTCATACAGTTTGATGCTCGATAATTCAGCGGATGGAAGATTTCATAATGATGAAAAGTTGCGAAAATTATTTGAAGACCATCATTCGTCAGGATTAGTTATATAATGACATTAGCTATTTAGTTCAAACAATATAAGTTTAGTTATTGTGACATCAATATTTTTTATTGGTGCTTCCTTTAATTTGTTAAGATTTAATGAGATATATTATGTTTTTTTTTAAATTAATTTTAAATATTTTCTTATTTGGGTCATATTTTGGATAAATGTAGTAACTATTATTAATGGTGGCTACAATATTGCTATTAGCGCTTGTGACTTTTAGCGTTAATTTAGTTGAATATACCAGCTATATAAATGGACGATAAATGAGCAAATTAAGATATATTACAAGATATATTGCAACTATAATAATTGCTATAAAACAATTGATGTTAAAATATTGACTTTAAGCGGCAATTTAGTTAAACATATTAGCCACTAAAATGGAAAACTAATATGTGTTCAGAATGGATACTATGGCCATTTTAATTGCCACAAAATAAGTGCCGCTAAAGATGCAAACAATTAGCGGCAACTATTTTGAATTTAACGGCTATAAAAATAGATGCTAAAGGAGAATAATTAGCCATTCTGGATTGGATTTAGTAGCCATAATAATTGTCGTTAATGATGTGAACTTTTAGCGGCAATTAATTTGAATTTAGTAGCTATAAAAAATGGTTGCTAAAGCAGTATAATTAGCCGTTATGGATTAGATTTAGCAGCCGTTATAATTGCCGCAAACAATTGTCGTTAAAGATAATAATCTTTAGCGGCAATAAACAATACCTTTACCAGCTTTTGTGACAATAGCCGCTAAAGGCTTTAGCGACCCCAACATCAGCGGCTAAACACCAATGGCCGGTAAAAGATATAGCGGCTATTATTATTGCTGCTAAAGCCAATTTGTATTGCCGCTAAAGGTATTATTTGTAGTAGTGGATGGCTCAGTCAGATAATGATGATGAAAAAGATGAAGATGATGAGGTAAACTTCAGGGATGTTCAGAGAAATCTAAAATCCTATTCTTCTAAGAAACTAAGGTCTTTATCAAATATCTTAATTGATGCTTATTATAGTCTTGTAAATGATAAGAAGATCCTGACCATAGAACTTGGAGAGGCCGAACAATCTAGAAATGATCTAGTGGTCTGTGTAGTGGACTTAAATGAGACCATATCTAATCTTGAACTAGAGAAGGAGGCCCTGAATGATAAAATAACTAGTGTGGAGAAGGTCTCAACAATAAGAAACACACCTTAGAAGAAAAAATTGCCTCTACTGAAGAGGAACGGGATGAACTTCTAGTGATATGCGTTGATCTAGAGGAAACCATGGAGGGAATCAATAGAGAACATAGGAATATAAGTCTTGGGAAAGGGAAGAAAGTAGCCAGTGAGTCGCACATCTTGCTGCAGAAGGAGTTAACTGTTGTAAAAACTAGTCTTTGCAGTAAACTCGAGAGGAATCAGCAACTCCAAGCTGAGTTGGAGAAAGTAAGAAATGATCTTGAGAAATCCTTGAAGTGGACCTGGTTCTCAGATACTGTTACTGCCATGTATCTCAACAATAGTGGGAATAAGCAGGGCATCGGGTTCCAAAGGGAGAAAACTCCCTACAACCCGCACAACAAGTATGTCACTGTACCTGATAACTGGCTATGTACCCACTTTGGAAATAATGGGAATTTTAAAGAAAATTTTCAGGCCAGGGTTCAATCTGCTCAGAAGAACAAAGCATTCACTGATAGAGTGACTACTAGCAAAGGACCAGGTACCACTCGCAAAAAGGGGATGCTGCCTGCATGGACTAGGAAATCCCTCATTCATCCTTTTTATAGTAATAAGGGACCCAAAGTAGTTTGGGTTCCTAAATCTAACCCTTGATGTGTATGTGCAGGGAGCAGTGAGAGAAAGCAGGCTACGATGGACTATGGACAGTGAATGCCTAAAACACGCAGTTGAAAACATCATGAAATGCTTCTCACTGAAAGCCCTGCAGGAAGGGAATGTATCCTTGAGAAGAAAGTAAAGGGTACATTCTCAGTAAATGAAAAGGCATAAAGGTTCCTTTGGCACTCGAAAAGGAAAAGATCGAACTGGAAAATGATGCATGGACAATGCTCATCACCTATGGAATCACCAAAAATTCTGGGCAAAAGAAATGAACACTGCTCTCTACTTAAGAATATGTGTCGAACCAGGTCCTTCCTAAATCAAAACTTGCCAGGAACCGCAAATTGGAAGAAAATGCTTTGTTTCTGACAACAGAAAGGATCAGCTTGGGAAGCACAATGCAAACAGACGAGTAAAGAAATCCTTCTAGTGAACAACCCACAAAGCAAGGCCAAAAGGTCTCCAACAAAGGAAGCACTAAATGACAGGAGATGCTCATGAGGTAGTCACCAAGATGCTCTTTCCTGCCAAGAAAGAAACCATAAGGATTAATATGATGAACTAATCCTATCTCTAGGAAATATCTGAGGCTTCAAATTAGGAGAATGATAAAGGGAGCAAGATGAAGGAGATTGGGGAGAGACAAAGCAACATCATTTTTATGTCCATAAAGAACCTGGTACGCTACTTGCTACCACTGAAGCTGAAGGAAGAAGTAAAGATGCGGCTCATGGCACTACATAAGCAGCAGAACACAAAGTGTGGGGAAATCAAATTAACCTTCATACTTCCCTCCTCAACCAACTTCTTCCTCAAATTGGTAAACCAAAATGCACCTGTGATGTTCATGGCCTCATTAACAACTGGAGAGAAATTGTAAACACATTGCAAGGTGAGATCTTCTTATGAGGGTCAATATGAAGAAGGGATTAATTTGTGGAAAGCCTTGCAAAACAAAATACCAAACTCCAAATGTCTGCATGAAAGCCTAAAGTAGAGAATATTTCCAATAAATCGAGGTGAAGCCGAGGTCACAAGAATCCAATAAAGAACCTGATTCTCCATCTGTTGGCTGCGTAAGACACATTTAGGTAAATGTAGCTAAAGTGTTTTCTGACCAAGCTTAACTCACATCAATACTGTTGTAGGTAAAGACGTATGAAGATCATAGAAGCTAAATGTACAGTTATGAGCTGCAAGAGGGGAGCTGTTAAAACCCTGTTCAAAAGATTGCTCTGGCATCAGGTTCTTGTATATCAGGTTAGTAGTAATGTGCTTAATTTTGCATGCCTTCTCTAAAAAAAATAATTTTTATGTAATTTAGCTGCCACATCATTCAACTTTCCAATATCTATGCGTCATGTCTTGTCCGTCAAATCCTTTCGCCTCTTCTGCATGGTAACACTTCCCCACAAACCTACCGTCATTGTTAGGACTATTTAGAACCTGTTTCTTTCTTCTCTCATCATTAGCCCCTCTTTCAATAAAACTTCTCTTCCCTCCCACGACAAGTCATGAACCTTCTTCTTCGTTGTATAGCTATGATCCACTCTTCATCTCTCGCTCTATCTAGCTACTTGTCTGCAAAGTGCTTATCTAATGGCGATCGAACAATTGTCTCAGTATACCACTTCTAGCACCGATCCTATTTTGTTGCCTTCCTTAAAATCAATTCCAGGTCATCACTATTTCACGCACTCAACCACTTTACACACTTCTGGTCTCTTCTCCACTCTTACTATCTTCCCATTTCTGCTAAACCCTGTTTACCATTATTTTGAGAACCATATGTCCAATCAATCCTATGATCTCTCTAAAGAACATATTGAAGGTTTCACTCCTCAGGCTTCAGAAGCCCATGAGGACGATCATGTCCAGTATATAAACTCCTCCATATTGGACTCAGTGACTCT
The DNA here is from genome assembly GCA_026770625.1 of Nicotiana glauca. NCBI lineage: Eukaryota > Viridiplantae > Streptophyta > Magnoliopsida > Solanales > Solanaceae > Nicotiana > Nicotiana glauca. The sequence goes on along the minus strand of MU777333.1, from coordinate 23,673 downwards.
CAAGGAGGCATCTGAAAAGGAAGTAACTCACAACATCATGGCTATAACTATTGAAAGTCTGATGAATGAAGGAGTTTATCTCATCTGAGTATCAGAAGAAGAGATCTCGCTTCTAGAAAATGCAAGAACTGTAGAACTCCCAAAGTCCTTGACTCGTGAGATATTCCCAAAAAAGCCTTCTGATGAACCCATTTCTCTTCCATGCAAACTCACTCATGTACCCCCCCCTCCCCCCCTCCATTCACTCCAAGATTTTAGGGTCTTCCTAAAAAACACTCATATTAGGTCACTACAGCAAGATAACTCCAAGTCCTCATTTTAGAAAAGTAAGAGGAGTGTGAAGCTAAGAAAAAGGAGGAAAATTGATCCAAAGAATTTCATCAAGAGTGGGTCAGTAAACTAAGTAGACAAAGATGCTTCCAAAGAACCTGGTTCCTCAGTATAACAATCTATTACAACTCAACAGTCCATGGAAAAGGCATTCGCTGAATCTGTTGAGAAACAGAAAGGGTCATATGTGAAGTATAGCAGCAAGTCTAAACGAAATCAAACTGAGCTAGTCGTGTCTGAAGACAATACTGTAGGGATAGCAAGCTGGAAAGGAAATTCTACCAAAAGGTGTAGCAAATGAAAAAGGGAAACTGTGAAGGAACCTAGTCCAATAAGATCCATGACCAATGATGGTGGTCTTTGGCAGTAGAGACTAAGGACTCACAAAGTGTTGTGGGGATGTACATTTGATCCAGCAATTTCGGAGATGATAGGGATGCATCAAATTTTGGAGATTGTGGAGTTTCAACAATGGGAACACTTGTTTGAAGAGAGAATACCTCTGGTGTATGAAGATGTCGTACAAGCTTTTTACGCTTCTCTTTTTACTATTGAGGGGGACCACATCTATGCTCTCGTAAATGGAGTAGACATTGTACTCGACATTTCAACATTGGGAAAGGTTCTCAGAATTGTGTGTAAAGGTATGAACTCATTTAAGGGTGTCTGTGGAGTAAACTTTCGAAGAGCCATTATGAAAGAACAAGCTATTCAACAGGGAGAATAGGTGCATAAGAAGGTGTTGCTTCCTAAGTACCAGCTTCTCTTTGAACTGGTCAATAAAGTGCTCTTACCCCGCTCTGAGAGGTGCTCTATTGCTACAAGATCGGACATGGTCCTAATGGAAGCACTTGACGAGTTTGTACCAATCAATTTGCCAGCCATCATAATTGATCACATGCAGAAGGTGGCAAATTTTAAAGGTGGAAATCACGGGTTACCTTATGGCTTTCTCCTAACTCAAGTGTTCAGATTCTATAAGGTCCCCTTAGGGAATCCCAGAGTGGGCACATGCAAGCAATCCTTCTCTAAGACCACTCTAGAAGAATATAAATGTATAGGAAGTGTTGGTGGGAGCATCTCGACCATATCTCAGCTGATAAACACTCAAAATGTAGCCTCCGAGGAATTGAGAAGGCTGAGGGCTCGAAATGCCATATTGGAAACTCAGCTTAGCCAAGAGCTAAGGGACCTAATTCTATACATAAGGAGGTCACCTGATTGAGAAAGGAAAATGAGAGACTTCGAGCTCAATTACTTGAAGAAAAACTGGTTGCAACTGCTAGACTAGACCTGGTTCTCAAAACCATTGTTGTCTCTTCCTCCAAGCCTCATTCTTCCACTGTTTCCTAGGATCCTCTTAGTGCTAAGTTATTTTTTCTCCAACATCCTGTGGTTATTGTTTTGCTTTTGTTTTGTGATGGAATGTTGAACTTAACCATTAATGCTCCTGAGTTACTCAGTCTAATGTAAACATTAATGAAACAACTTCCTTTTCGTTGCCTGTACAATAATGTGTTCCTCTGGCTTCTCTTTTCTGTCATATTATGTGCACATATGTGGCATGAGCTAGATGTGTCAGACTTCTTTATGCTTATCACCTGCTTGTGCTCTTCGACATACTAGTTGATCTTTTTAATGATGCCAAAAGGGAGAAATTATGAAAGAAAAAGAAGAGGGTTGAAAGGTAAGTTGGTTAAGAGGTAAGTTGATCACAGGAGGGAGATCTAATATTAAGGGGGAACTGCTGCTCACTTTTCTCATACGGTTAATTGTTAATTCTGATCTAAACAAATGCTTTCCATGCCTAAGTTAGTCATCATCAAAAAGGGGGAAATTGATGGGTTTCAACGACTTCGCCTTATTCTTCTCATGTTTTGATGATCTAACAACCTTGTTGTTAAGAACCAGATAGAGAATCTTGTCCCACAAGATACACATCTCTTGTGAACTATTCTAAGTCTAAAAATCAGCAAATGGATGAACGACCACAGGGAAGAACATAATAGGGACCTGATGCGTTGGTCCCTTACATGTCTCGGATGACTTCAACAACAGAACAAGTTAGTGGCTGCATGCGATCTATATAAAAAGGAACACAACAGGGACCTACTCCATTGGATTCTCTGAAAAAAGTACAGGTCAAGTGCACAACTGGAACATAGCATAAGAAAGTGACCATCTGGCAAATGTTATAGATGAGAAACACAATCAGGACCAGGTTTGTTGGTGTGTCCTGACAGAAGTACAAAGTCCACTATCTAGCTGGAACGCAATTGCTCAGAAGCGGCTGTGCAGATAGTTCAACGGTCACTTCTCACTGGGAAGAAGTACACCAAGAATTGACATCACTACCTATTGTGATATCTTTTTTGATAAAACAACCCAATGCAAGATACACTTTTCTTGTGCATTCAGTGATTTTTGCAAAAAAAGAAAAAGCATTCATCCTGCATTGAGTTCACTAGCGCATCAAGAACAAGAAGACAACTCCACTAAGGATAGGTTTCTAACCAAGTTTTATGTATGTCCATAGCTGAGTTGTAATCTTGTTTATTGTTCTACATTGTAATTCCTAGTTTGCTTTCCTATAAGTATTGTCTTATGAACAAACCAAATTCATAAACTTTAGAAGTTTATGTTGTGACTAGGAATAATCATAAGTTAAATCCTTTGTAAATAGGAGAGTTATAGAGTGACTTGTGGTGGTGCATCACAAGTTAGTTTGAAGTCTTTGCAATTGGAAGTATTGCAAAGTGGCTTGTAATAGGTAGATTACAAGTTAGTTTAGTTTAAAGCCTACATGTGTAGGTCATGGTTTTTTTAATCCCCTTGTGTGGGATTTTTCCACATAGAAAATCTCTGGCCTTCTTTACATTCAGTAGTTACTGCATTCTACGTATTATCTCATAGAGGATCAGGTACTCTATAGCTTGGTGGACTTATACAGGCTATCAGTTTTGCCTGGTCCCATTCTGATATGACAGGGTTACCTCCGAAAGTGATGACCCACAATTTAAATGAAGATCCATCATATCCACCTGTTAAACAAAAGAAAAGAAAGCAACGATCTTTCAAAAATCAGGTGATTCAAGATGAGCTACAAACACTTTTAAAAATTGGGTCAATTTGTGAGGTAAAATATCCAAACTAGTTAGCTAATATTGTAGTAGTACCGAAAAATAATTGCAATTGGCGAGTTTGTGTAGATTATATTGACCTAAATAAAGCTTGTCCTAAGGATTCTTTTCCATTATCGCATATAGATCAACTAATTAATGCTACTGCAGGACATGAATCATTAAGTTTTTTAGATGCATATTCAGGGTATAACCAGATAAAAATAGGTCCTATAGATGAGGAAAAAACTTCATTTATACAGACAGGAGGACTTACTATTACAATGTAATGCCATTCGGTCTCAAGAATGCTAGGGCCACATATCAAAGGTTGGTGACCAAAATATTTCAAGAACATATAGGGAATACCATGGAGGTCTATATAGATGATATGTTGTTCAAGTCACAACAAGTAGGGGATCATATCCAACACTTGTTTGATACATTTCAGATTCTCCGTAAATTTAACATGAAGCTAAACCCCAAGAAATGTGCATTCGGCATTTCTTCAGGTAAGTTCTTGGGTTTTATTGTTTCTAACCATGGCATTGAGATAAATCCTGTACAGATTAAAGCTATTGAGGAAATTCCTGATAAACTTACAAGTAAAAAAGAAGTTCAGAGACTGACTGGAAGAATAGCACCCCTGGGAAGATTTATTTCCAAATCATCAAAAAAATACTTTAGGTTCTTTTCAGCTCTAAAAAAGCAGGATCAGTTCGAATGGTCTGAGGAATGTCAATAAGTGCTTAAAATTTTGAAAGTATACTTGTCAAATCCACTGTTGCTTGCGAAACCAAAAGATGGGGAGAAACTACTCATCCACCTTTTGTTGTTTCAAAAGTAGCCGTCAGTGTTATTTAGTTCGTGAAGACCAAGGTAAATAGTATCCAATTTATTATGTTAGCAAATCATTATTAGATGCTGAGACTCAATATCCTCATCTAGAAAAACTTGCACTTACATTAATTATGGTATGTAGGAAATTAAGACCTTATTTTCAATGCCATCCCATGTCTGTAGTAACTATTTACCCCCAAACATAATATATTACATAAACAAGAGTTATCAGGTAGATTAGCCAAGTGGGCCATAGAAATAAGTGAATATGACATTACGTACCAACCTAGAACTACAATAAAGTCGCAGGTGTTAGCAGATTTTGTGGCAAATTTTAGCCAAGAGATGCTACTAGAAGCAGAAAAAGAACTACAGTTATTCAATGGGTCTAATCCAGGAACTTGGACTTTATTTACCGATGGTTCATCAAATGTAAAAAGGGTAGGTCTAGGTATTTTTTTGGTACCACCCACGGGAGAAACCATACGACAAGCCATAAAATGTCACCCTATTACTAACAATGAGACAGAATATGAAGCTGTGACTGCAGGTGTAGAACTGGCATGAGAGCTTGGCATAGACCAGGTTGTAATTAAAAGTGATTCATAGCTCGTGGTTAATCAAATGCTGGGGACTTATACAACTAGAGAGACAAGAATACAACAACACCTGGGAAAGGCACGTGATCTGGTTAGGCAATTCCAAACCTGGAAAGTCATGCAGATACCAAGAGAGAAAAATGTCGAGGCAGACGCCCTAGCTAATCTTGCATTTGCTGTAGAAGTAACAGATGACGAAAATGCTTCTGTAATTCATTTATTTTATTCAGTACTTGATCAAAACAAAAATGAGATAAATTTCAATAATTTAACTTGGGATTGGAGGAACGAGATTATCACTTTTTTGCAGTATGGAATTTTACCTGAAGAAAAGAAAAAGGCTCCAGCACTTCGCAAAAAAAACTGCTCGATGCTGTTTAAAGAAATGCAATCTTTATCCTAACGGTGGTCCTCTAGAAAGATGCCTCGGGCCTTCTCAAACAGAGTATGTGATGAGAGAAATACACGAGGGACATTGTGGAAATCACGCTGGAGGAAGATATTTAGTAAAAACCATGATTAGAGCCAATTATTATTGGCCAAAAATGAAAGAAGGCGTGGAAACTTTTGTGGCTAAATGTGACAAGTGCCAAAGATACGGTAACAACATGCATAGACCTTCTGAATTATTACATCCAGTCATTGCATCGTAGCCTTTTATGAAATGGGGAATGGATATCGTGGGTCCACTACCGCAAGCCAAAGGCAAGGTAAGATTTTTGCTAGTACTCACTGATTACTTTACTAAGTGGGCAGAAGGAGGAGCTTTTAAACAGGTACAAGAAAAAGAGGTTAGAGACTTCATTTCGCAAAATGTCATATGCCGATTTGGGGCAAAGGAAATTATATGTGTAACGATCCAACCGGTCATTTTAAGCTTTTGCACTTTGCTTGCTAGTTCTCGAGCATGACTAGCCCCGTGTGATGTATTATGACTTATGTAAATCGTTGTCTTTGATTTTCAGGTAATCAGAATGAATTTGGAAGAACAATTCTCAGTTTGAAGCTTGAAATTTGAAAAGTTTGACCAAAATTTGACTTGTTTGTATATGATCTCGGATCAAAATTTTTATTATTTGGTTAGCTCTGATAGGTGATTTGGGACTTAGGACCATGATCGAAATGCATTTTGGAAATCTGTGAAAGGTTTAGGCTTGAATTGGCGAAATTGAGATTTTGGCGTTTTTCGGTTGATAGGTGAGATTTTGATATTGGGGTCAGAACGGAATTCCAGAAGTTTCAATAGCTCGTTGTGTCATTTTTAATGTGTGTGAAAAATTTTAGGTCATTCGGACGTGGTTTGGTTGGGTTTTTTATCAAAAGCGTAATTTGGAAGTTCTTCAAATTATTAGGCTTGAATCCGATCTGATTTTGGCGTTTGATGTTGTTTTGGGAATTCCAAAGGTTGGAACAAGTTTGAATGAGATTATGGTGTATGTTTTCATGTTTGTTTGAGGTCCCAAGGGCCTCGGGTAAGTTTTGGGTGGTTAAACGGATCAATTTTGGACTTTGGACTTGGCAGTTTTGCTGGTTTTATTGCAAACGAATTGTTCTTCTTCACGAAGGGAGTTTTTGTGTGATGACATTTTGTTCTACGTGTTGGCGAGGATGAGAACGCAAACACGAAGGTGGAGAATTCATGTGCATCGTGGACGTGAGACTGGGGTTGCGTTCGCGTAGAGGAGTATGGTCGTTGGGCACCCCAGGCCCACGTGTTGTGCGTTCGCGAGAGTTGCATCGCGTTTGCAAAAACCTGGTATGGCGAAGTATCACGGTCACGTGGAATTGTCCGCGTTCGCGAAGGGAAAAGTCGAGAGGCAGTGAATTTGGTCTACGCAAACGTGAGAGGCCGATCGCGTTCGCGAAGAAGGTAATTTTACCTAGGGCAGAATGCTTAAAAGTGAGTTTTGCGATTTTGGTCTATTTTCTCCATTGTTGAGCAATTTTTGGAGCTTTTGAGAAAGATTGAAGAGGGAATCGAAGGGAAACACTTGGAGGTAAGATTTTTGAACTCTATACTCGATCCTATGTTGATTCTTACTTGTTTAATCATGAAATATGTGGAAATTAAAGCCTAAAATTGGTGAACTAGGGCTTGAATTTGGATAGTGTAAATTGCGAATTTGAGGGGGAAATTGAAGTCCAATTTTGATGTTCTTGGTATGTATATACTCGTGAGAGGATGAGGATTCCATTGATGTTAATTTTGTCAGATTCTGAGACGTGGGCCCGGGGGCCGGGTTTGAGCAATTTCGGGATTTTTGATGTAAATTGGATATTTTCGAGTTGGCTTCATTCCCTTAGCATATTTTAATGATTATGTACTGATTGTAGCTATATTGGAGCATTTGGAGGTCGATTCGTGAGGGCAAAGGCATCACGGACTAGAGTTTGGACCGGATCGAGGTGAGTAATGATTGTAAATGATGTCCTGAGGGTATGAAACCCCGAATTTGCACATCGTTGTGCTATATTAAGGTGACACACACGCTAGATGACGAGCGTGTGGTCGTGCACTATTGGGGATTGTGACTTAGTCCATCTCAACTGACTGTTTTACCGCGTATTTGGTTGAAAACTATTTGCTATCATCATGTTTTGGGCTGAATGTCATATTTGGGCTTCGTGCCAACTATTTGAACCCTTAGGGGATTTTTATTGCTATTCCTCATTGTTTTGATTGTATATCTAAACTCAGTCATGCTATATTCTACTATTTTCAAAACTGAGCCAAGTTATTCTATTTTAACACATTAAATGATATTCCAAAATATATTTTGGGCTGAGCATCATGTTTTACTGCTGCCCGAGTGGCTTATGAGATTTCTAACTGAGTAAGGTCGAGGGCCTGAGTTGCGAGGATACTTTTGGGTCGGGCTACACGCCGCAGCAATGACACACTGATTTGTGATTATGAGGCCGAAGGCCTGGTTGTACGCCACGAGGTGGCTTGTTGATATGAGGTCGAGAGCCTAGTGATAATGCCACGAGATGACTCGATATTGTGCTTGGATCGTAAGGGGCCCCTCCAGGAGTCTGCACACCCCCAGTGAGCGCGGGTACCCATTGTGATGTGAGATATAGCCCGAGGGGCTGGGTTGTTCCATGTTGTTATCCGAGGGGCTATTTCTGTTGGTGTTTGTGCCCGAGGGCTGGATTTGTTGACATTGTGCTCGAGGGGCAAACCTTTATGTGTTTATCTTTCTTAATTGCCCCTCCTTTAATTGCTTAACTGTTAAAAGTCATTCCAAAGAAGTTTAAACTTAGCTAAGATGCTTTAAGAGATTTTACAACTTCATTGCGTTTTCCTACTGGTTTTGAACTGCTTCTATACAACATGTTGATGTACTTTTCATGATTTCTTATTGCTCAGTCTTTATTTATGAATGTTACTCACTGAGTTGGAGTTCTCACTTTACTCTTTGCACCTTGTGTGCAGATTTAGGTATTTCTGCACCTGGTAGCGGGTATTGGTTGAGTAGAGTCATTGGAGTTTAGCGAGGTAGCTGCCTGACGTCCGCAGCACTGCTTTTCTCCCTCTTGATGTCATTAGACTATGCTTAGTATTTTTCAATAACTCCATTATATTTTAGACCTTAGTAGATGCTCGTGACTTGTGACACCCCGATGTCCGGCTGTATCTATTTCCGCACTGTTCACTTAAACTTACCTTATGCAATATCTGATTAATTAAAAAGGCTTAATATGACTTATTAAAATTGTTGAAATGAATTTGGGGATTGTATCGGGTGGCCTTGTCTTCACGAGAGGCGCCATCACGACTGGGTCCGATTTGGGGTTGTGACAATATGTGATAATGGCCTACAATTTATAGGCACACAAATCATAGAATTGTTTCAAAGTTGGCAAATTAAAAGGATTACTTCAATGCCTTACCATTCGGCGGGTAATGGGCAAGCTGAATCAACAAATAAAGTCATTATCAATAACTTGAAGAAAAGGTTGGAGGAATCTAAAGGCAAATTGACAGAGGTGTTACCTGGGGTCTTGTGGGCTTATCGAATAACCACAAAAATAAGTACGAGGAAAACACTGTTCTCACTTGTATATGGAGCTGAAACTTTAATTCCAGTCAAGATAGGGGAACCAAGCACGAGATATACACAAGCTACCGAGGAATCAAATGAAGAAGAGATGCGAGTAAACCTGGATTTGCTTTAAGAAAGGAGGGAAGCTGCATTAATAAAGATGGCAGCACAAAAACAAGTTATGGAACGATACTATAACCGGAAAGCTTGTCTCAGATACTTCAAGATTGGGGACTTCGTACTTAAAAAAGTTTTCCAATCCACGAGGGCAGCTAATGCAAGAAAGTTAAGTCCAACCTGGGAAGGACTTTATAAGATTCATGGAATCGCAGGAAAAGGAGCATACGAGCTTGAAACATCGGATGGTAAGATTGTACCTTCAAATTGGAATGTTGTTCATTTGAAGAGATATTATTTCTAAGGAAAAGAAATACCCACGGGCAGGTATCCCCATTAACTATTTTTATTATTGAATTATCTAAATTTAACTAACGATTTTAGATGATAGGCAAAAAGCTAGCACGTACTAAATGATGAATTACGACTTGCAAAATACGCGAAGAAAACATAATTCCCGGTCTAGGGTTACAACTATTCTGATGGAAATTTAAAAGGGATAAGCAGTCTTCGTCTAAAATCATACCTCTGAGTCCCGTTTGTTTTTTCTTTTCAGGAAAAGGACCGCATGGGAGGAATAATCAAGTGCTCGAGATTTCATACTTCAAAGCTCAAAACACTTGGGGGACTATATAATATACATATGATATATTTATAAAGAAGGCAAAGAAGACTGAAAATAATTAAAGTTCAAGTCAAGCCCAAAAGTCTACTCATCAAATGAATCAAGTTCAGAGCAAAGTCACGAGCCAATAACACAAGCCAGTCAAAAAACCTTCATATAGATTTCAAAATCTTATGATGTCTAGGTTAAAAGCAATGTTTAGCCATGGGTTATAAAAAACCCTTGGATATTATTTCCTTTTTTGCAAATATGTTGTAAAGAAAATAGTTATGAAAAAGGTTATAGAAGTTATTTAAATACATGTAAGATGTTATTTAAACTTGACAAAGTGCAAATGAAAACTTTATCAAAGTTATTTCAAGAAACATGTGTGTTCCTATTTCTTTTTTCGTATATTTGCACCATTATGAAGTTTAGACGTCTTCTTCATTAAATGTCAAATATAAAAGGTCCCTCTTTTATATATTCATGTTTGATTCAGCTATCCATGAAGTTAACAAAGAATATTTTTTTTTAAAATGCAAAAAGGTAAAATAAAAACCCACAAATTAACAAACATGACCTTGAGTATAAAGGCAAAAACGAGCAAAAAAGAAGCTCAAGACAATTAAGTTAAGTAAAAACTTCATAATATTAAGTTTAGACTAAGTGTCAACCTAGTTGTAAATTATTTGTCATTTTACAAAATGCCCCGAAAAAGTCTGGGGACTTGTCATTTCCAAAATCCAAACCCCCAAGTGGAACCAGGGGTAAAATCACATTCCACCAAAAAAGGGAGTGGGGGGGGGTCACACTTCATAAACTTTCACTAAGGGGCAGAAGAAGGATCTAAAGCGGTATCACTAGCAACATAAGGTTCGAGTTGACTTGAAGGAGTTGGGGCATTCACCGTACCTATATCATCTTCAACATGCTCAGGAGTATCAACCATGGGAGAATGAAAATCTTGGCCTTGATGAGTTTTTTCAATGGTCTCCTTTATCAGCATCCAAGTTGAAACCCTCTTGGCTGGCCTCCACAAGGGTATTATGGTGTGTGTTTGAAATAGCCCAACTCACTTCAATAGTAGTCTTGTCCTCAAGAATCTCATAATCTCTTTCCCATTGATCAATCTCATTTTTGAGCTTTTCATTCTCGTCCAAAGCAGCATCATAAGAAGATTGCAAAGGGACGAGTGAACTTTCTAAAAATTTGACCTTATCAGAAGACTTACGGAGATCTTCTTGGGTCTGGGTAAGTGTTTGCACAAGTTCACCGGCGTAAACCTCTTTCTTGCTAAGCAATGTCTTCAACCAAGGGCGGATCTACAGTTATAGGTATGGGTTCCCGGGAACCCAGTAGCTTTTGTATAGACCCCGTATTTATATTAAAAAATCTATTAAATGTATAACAATTTTTATGTAGGAACCCAGTAACAAAATGTCTTGCTGGTTCAATGGTAAGGTGAGGAATCCATACTAATTTTTCCAAACCCACGATGCAAGTTCGATTCCCAATAGCTTATTTTAGTTTTTCCCATATATTTTGGCACAAAGTTTTATGTATTTTCTAACCAGCTTTTTTGACTTTATGACCAGTTTTTCAGACTTTGCTATGTTTGTTTAACTAAAATAATAAAAAGTAAAGACACTTGCTATGTTTGTTTAACTAAAATAATAAAAAGTAAAGACACTAAATTGAAAGGTGTACCATCAGAAAAAGAAATATTCCATTTTCCTTACCAATTGTCCAATTCCCAAATCCCATTCCAGCGGCAGCAACTCAATTACTCAAAATGTGTTCTTCAAATTCAATGCCTCTGTTTTAAGCAATCACTCAAAATTAAAAGCTAGTTTTAACTTCTTCACTTATTTTCACTCCATTGCAACAGGTATTTGGTATTTTGATTTCCTTCCTCCTCTTTTTTTTTTTTTTTTTTTATTGTTTTCCTCTCATGAATAGAGAGGGTTTTGAGAAAATAAATAGCTAAAGCCTAAAGTTCATTTCCAGTTAATAAATGGTGAAATTGCATAGATTGTGATTTGATAGTTCTTACTTCTTAGTTAGTTAGTTATCTTGATATCTAAGAGAAAAAATAAAAAAAAAATACAGTGGAATAATTTGTTTAATTTGTTTCTTATGATTTATAGGATATTTTAGTAAGAGTCAAGATGATCAAGAGATTCTTCAAGCCGCAAACCTCTTCAGGTTCTACTTCTAGTTCTCCTTCATGTCCAGTGGTTAATAATAATGTCAATTCTTCTCAATCATCACACCTACATAATATGTTGGATTTGAATCCTCTTGAACGAGATCCTGGTGAAAGAAAATAAATTTCAGAATATCCTCCTAATTTACGTGATCGAGTGAGAAGGCATTACATTGAAAATGGACCTTGTCAACTTAGAGAGTTTGATTTTCCAAATACAAATTTTGGTGGAAAATTGCGTCATTTTAATCCTGAATGGTTTAAGACTTCATATTCTGAATGGTTAGAATATAGTATTAAAAAAGATGCAGCATTTTGCTTATGTTGTTACTTGTTCAAAAATGAGATTGGCGGATATGGAAAAAAAGTCGGTGATTCTTTTACAATAGATGGTTTTAGGGCTTGGAATAAAGGTATAGAAAGGCTTAATGCGCATGTGGGTCAAGTGAGTAGTGTTCATAATCGATGTTTTAAGATGATGTTAGATTTAAAGAATCAAGGACAATCTATTATAACTTCTTTTGACAAACAATACGAGAAAGCTAAAAGTGAGTATCGAGTTCGCTTAAATGCCTCAATTGATGTTGCAAGGTATCTTTTGAAAGAAGGAATGCCTTTTCGAGGTCACGATGAGAGTGAAACTTCTACAAGAAGAGGCAACTTCTTAGATCTCTTAAAGTGGTATGCCGATAAGAAGGAAGATGTAAAAAATGTCGTGCTAGAAAATGCTCCAAAAAATGATATCATGATTTGTCCAAGTGTACAAAAAGACATTGTGAGATCTTGTGCAAAATAAACATTAAAGGCAATTATTAAAGACTTGAATGGTGAATACTTTGGGATATTGGTTGATGAGTCTAAGGATGTCTCTCATAAAGAACAAATGGCGCTTGTTTTGCGTTATCTCAATAAAGATGGTAAAGTTATTGAGAGATTTCTTAGCATTGTTCATGTTAAAGATACATCTGCAAAATCATTGAAAGAAGCAATTTGTTATTTGCTTTTAGAACATTCATTGAGTAAATCTCAAATACGTGGACATGGCTATGATGGAGCTAGTAACATGCAGGGAGAAATTAATGGCCTTAAGACTTTGATTATGAATTATACTCCTTCGGTATATTGCATACATTGTTTTGCTCATCATTTTCAAAACATGACAAGTCGCCGAGTACAATTGTAATGAAAATATTTATATTTATATGTTGTCTTGAAGTATTTTGTTATTTTGTAAATATATGTTGAATATTGATACTTGTTTCTTAGTTCAGCTAGTATGATATATTTACTTAAAGTTGTGGTAGGAACTAGGAACCCATACACTTTAATTCCTAGATCCGCCTCAGCCTTCAACCCTCTAATCTCTTAACTGGCTTTGGAGAGTTGCTCAGAAAATGATGTCTCGAGGAGATTTTTGTCCTTGTCAGCTTGATTTGAGAAAGCCTTCTCAACTGCTAACTCTGAAGTCAAAACCTTCAACTGCTGCTCTAAGGTGCACTTGCTTTCTTCTAACACTTCCATATCAATTTGAAGGCTTTCATATTGTTCTTTCCAGTTGTCTGCTTCAATCTGATAATCATGCATTAACTGCTCCATATGAGAAACCCTCTTCATCATCTCTGTACAAATAAGATTGATCTAAAAAAAAAAGAGGTAAGAACCTTAATAAAAGAAGGATGGCAATATTGTTATTCCAAAAAAAAAGGATGGAATAAAGTGTAAAAAGAAGCAAATACATTCAATAATGATTGTACTATGTCATTCATCCAAGTCAAAGAGCTATGACTCTCGAGCTTGGATTTCTCAACTGGACCAATCAGAGGTTTCAACCCTACGTCAACTCGACCTGACTTTTTCAAAAGATTACCATCGGTAGGGACCTCAATGGTAATCTGTTTCATCACTCCACTTCCACCCGAAGAACCAACCTCAGTTTGAGGAATGGTAGTAGGGGGGACTGTAGAGGAAGTAATCACAATTTAGGGCAGAGCAGCAACAGCAGCAGTCACAACTGGTAAAGAACGTGCCACAGGGACATGCATGGTAAAAGTGGCAAGGGGTACTTCATTGGAAACCAAATCCAAATTTTCACTATCAAATCCACGAGAAAAAAAGCTGATCAACCGAGTCACGAGCTGCCGCAGGAGTATCATCATCAGAACTCACCAAGGTGGCTTCAACAACCTCAATTATGGAAACAGAACGGGGAGGAGTCGCTTCATCATCTGAAAAGACGCGTCTTCTGTCCCACGACCTTTTTATCAAGGAACCTCTATCATGTTCCCCCTCTTCTTCAGAATCTTGGACTGTTGCAGCCTTCTTTTTCGATGAAGAACTCAAGATTATATCTTGAGCTCTCTCCAAAGAAACTCTGGAAGCCATGACTGCTTCAACACTAACACTACAAATAGGAAATCCTGATAAAAAAAGGATCAAATAAGTTCTAAGGGAAAGATGAATAAAAATATGAAAAGGAGAAGAGTAAAGCGTTTACCATGAGTTCTAACCTTCCAATCAAACGTGTGCGAAAGGTTTTTCCATGATCTACCATCCATTGGAGCAACTTTCAATAACTTTTCTACCCAACCACGGAAATGAATCTTATCAACAGTTCCCGTGGTTGCTGGAAAAAAGGAAAAAGTTAAACAGTAGTGGGAAAAATAAAGGGAAAAGATAGAGAAAGTTATAAAAGAAGAAAATACGTGCAAAATTCCATTTTTTAGGAAATGGAACATTTTCTTCGCCCACTAAACCAACAGTGGGGGCAGCAACGAACCTGACATACCAACCACGATCTTTATCATCCTCTGGGACAACTAATACTCTTTTACTTCTCGCCACTAAAGTGAAAATCCCATGACGGAAAAGCTTAGGGGAGTAGAGATAAATCAAATGGAAAAAAGTAAAAGGTAAGTTATCCAACCTTGTTAAATGCCTTAAACAAGAAACAACTCTCCACACAATGGGTCAATCTATCCTAGACAAACGTCGAAAAAATGACAAAATTCAATGATAACAGGATCAATGGGGGGTTTAAAATTCAATGTAAAGGAATATGTATACACAAAAGAAAACCTGGTCAATTAAGATATAATTCTTTGGTTCGAATTAGGAATTATTATAGGGAAATCAGGTCTCCAATGGCAATCCCTACGAACAACAGAGATCAGACCTTCGGTAATTTGAGAAGGATAAATATCAGCACGATCTAAAGAAGACCTAGAAGAAACTTGGTTTCTAATCGATTCTCTATTAGTGTAAAAAGATAGTGCAACAGGGACAATTTCATCTACTAAAGGCTCACGAACAGGTTCATTAGAATCTTTACTTCTAGATGAAGGTCTATGGAAAAGAGAACCCCTAGTTCTAGAAGGAGGAGTAGAACTCACTAAAGGAATAGAAACACCCCTTACAGATGAAGACCCTAAACTACGCAATCTTCATCCTCTTCTACTTCTAACGGAAGCAAGATAAAGATAATCAACAATGGGGACTCTTCGAGGATTAGGGTTTGAAGAAGACATGGCAGTACGAGGAAGAAGAAAACAAGAATAAATATTCTAATATATGAAACTTTTTATGAGAAAGACAACGACAAAAGCTATATTCATACTCAGAAGCAACCGTCAAAGAAAAGGTGTAATGATGGAAACGTCATGATGATAACTGTCATTTTGTAATTGATGAAGCCGTAGAAAAGCCCTAAAAGGCGCTGAAGGGTTGCAGATCCAATCAGAAGATGCCACGTGTCACGATCATTAAATGGAAGTGACATATAAAGCGTCAGTTCCAGAAAGGATGTAATGGCGGTAAAATTTTGCGCTTTAATGAAGATCCACTTCCCAAAAATTCTATTGATGAATAAATGGCAAGTGAGGGGACTATCTGTATTGGAAAATTTAGGCAATATATCATATTAATTATGCGCTCACATGCCATGACACGTGGATCAGTAAAGGAATGCCAGTTGGCAAAGAATAGTTGAAGAGGTACGAGCTTTAGCAGGCACGGGCAAAGATTCAAGAAAGCCAGAAGGACTAAGTGCTCGAACCTCTTGATATTCTGAAGAGGCATCAGAAGAATGAACCTAAATAGCAAAAGGGGTATAGATATTTATTATTGGTAATTAATTACAGAAAACATAATAGAATCTGTATTGAATCAGTTACGATCGCCAATTATAATATTATATTAAATGCCATTAATTGTCCATAATGACTCCATTATGAAAGGAGAAAAACGTGTTACTTAGAAATATCTATAAAATGAGAGGAAAGAACATATGTAAGGACACGAAATACTAATGAAATATACTGATTTACTTTGCTTTCTATTCAGCTATTATTTATGTCAATTATTCATATTTCTACTTGATTATCAATAATCCGAGCTCTTCTAAAACAAGCTTTGACCGAAATTCCAATTTTTTGTTAAACACTCGTAACGTGGGTTACCCTTTATAAAGTAGGAGTAATCGATCAGGTCATCAGCGAAATGAGGAGTTTTTTTTTTTGGTAAACAAAGATTTATTCAGCAAACACTACGAGGAGTTGCGGACAATGAAAAATATAAAAAAGTTGCAATTATTTCATTACAAAGTGGTAAAGCATAAAATACTACAAGTTATATTTATAAATAATAATTTTAGAAAAGCACTACAAAGCGAATTTGTTTTTACAAATGGAAAGGACAAAAAGCTTATAGTATAAAAGTTTTTTCAAATCAGCCCCATAAAAAGTTAGAATTCCATTTTTTTCGTGTAGAAATTGACTAAGAAATGATAGTTAGCAACTTACTCTAAAAATTGCGGAATTAAAGTTATTTTGTGACATTTAAGAGTCGATTGGTTGATTGTATGATTTGTATCAGAACAATAAATTGCATCATTTATCCCGCATTAGATGATATATTTTCTATTTGCAGCAAAAATAATTGATGAATAATCAATGCGACATTTGTTTGGTAATATTCCCTCCGGTCCACTCTAACTAATTTTTATTGGCTATTCACATATTATAAAATTTACCTTTTTAGCAGTAACTAACAATGGAAATGATCATATTAATCTTATTTTGTTCATTGAAAATATAACAAATATTCCTAGACTCTTTACTTCAAATACAACTTTGAAAAAAAGAAATAAATTCCTTCTTGATATCTGAAAAATATAAATATTGTAAAAGGTAAAAATCAATTAATATGAACAGGAGAGAGTATTATTTATGTGTGATAAAATTAGAATAAATGTGTATCATCAATGAATTGATTAAATGTTTAATGAAATGATACTCTTTTAATAATAAGTAATTTAAGTACAATATTCTCTTCATTATCAATCATTAAATTACAATTCATTTACTACTAATCGCTATATAAATCATCCATGCGTTTTATGCATAGGTAGAAAGATATATAATTAACTTATTGTACTAGATTAAGGGGTTGTTTGGTAGGGTGTATATGAATAGTGTGGAATAAGGTGTATTAGTAATGCATGGGTTAGTAATGCATGGGTTAGTTATGCAAATATTATTTCTTATCTATTGTTTGGTGCGGTGTAATAAAATTATATTGCATTGCATAAGTTTTAAGAAAAATAATTGTTTACAAAAATGTCCTCCATATTCTCTAGCTTTAAGGGACTTTAAGGATAATTTTATCTTTAACCATACTAATGCATGCATTAATAGCCTTGGTACTACTAATGACATGGTTTTCTTTGCATTACTTATACATAGGATAGTACCAAGTATGATGTATAACTAATACAAGTATTAGTTATATACAGATTGAAAACATGTACCAAACAAGGTATTAGTAATGCATAAAGCTAATTCTTGTATTATTTTTTCTACTACCTCCTACCAAATGCCCTAAGAAAACGAAAGGGTTGTTTGGTAGGATGTGTTAGGAAAAATGAGTATATGCAATAATTTTGGTATTAATTATATATCATACTTTTCGTATTATTTTTATACATAACAAACTATGATATTAATAATATCATAATTTTTAATATATAGTATAGGCATGCACTGTCCTTTATCAAACCAATTAGTCGATAAACAAAGCAACATAATTAATTATAACATTACTAATTCAAATATTAGTAATACACCATATTAAGTAGCAGTACTATTCTTATATACCTGAAATAAACGACCCCTGACTATATTTGTCTCTAACAATTGCCAATTCCATCGGCTTCTTGAGTCCGAAACCTAAATGCTAACTTTTTGGACTCAAAATATATTTTTATCGCGTTTTAATATAGCGCGACATTATACCGTATTTTCCTTCTTTTTGGGTCCACCAATAAGTATTCTGTGGTTAATTGACATAACAATAATTTAAATATATAAAGCGCAGTATTTTATCATATTTTACATAAAAGAAATCTGCACCCCGATCTAGGACTTGTCTTATTTAAAGGCCATAGGATTTTGTGAAAATCCATTCGAAAAATATTCTAACTTCCGTTCATACTTTTCTTCTTGTTATCAAGCATTTTTTTATAATGTCTGAAAAGCCAAAAATAAGGTTTTATTATATTGGGGGTGAGGTTGTAATGGAGAATAATAACTCTGTGAGGTATACTTTATCTCCATATTGTCATGTTAAATTGCCGCTTACAATGGAGTACGATAAATTAGTACCATTGATATGTAAAAGAATGAGTGTGAGGAAATATTCGATGAACCTTAAAGTAGTAGATTTTTGTATTTTGTGACTCCGTAGGAGTTTGCTTATTATTCTGAGTTTAACATCTAAGATGATGAAACTCTTAGAGCTTTTTTGCGAATTTCGGATAAATACAAGAAATTTATTGTAATAAAATTATTAAAAATGTACGTCAAGGTTGAAGACGTTCCCAATAATGAGGTTGTGCACAGTAGGGATAACCCCCAGTCATCGGGTAGTTATTCTGGAGCAGTTTTTGCCGGACAAATTCCTAATGAAAGAGTTTGCCTTGATTTAAATTTATCACCACCGGCGAATGAGCAGCGAGGAAATAATTTTTTGACTTTACATAATCCACAAGACGACTGGTAAATTTCAATCTTTCTACACTTTAGCGATGTTTATTTTATGTTGAATTGAATTTATATTAACACTCATATTTTCCATGGAGGTACCGTCCGGATATAAATTTTACAAGTTATGACCCCGCTCCTACTTGGAATATGCATAGTACTGGCGTGTTGGATCACGGTTGTCCATCCGGGAGTCATCACCAACAAGAAAATGTCCATCATAGAATGTCAACATAGTACGACTTGTAAGTGAAGTGATATAGTTATAAATAAAGTATTTATCAATTTGAGTACCTTATCATTTTATTCTTTTTGTGCAGTGAAAACGAGCAACTTGATATTCCTGACCTCATACAGTTGCCCGTAGACGACGTATTGACTCGAGATTGGGCAGATGCGCATAATCAGAAAGTTGATAGTGATTATGACAACAATGTCGATGAGTCTGGAGATGACACACTATTCCCTGATGAGGGTAATGAAGAGGAGGAAGTGAATGTCGAACCTGAGCTGACGAGTGAGTATGCTCTTCTACCTCCCGTTAGACCAAGAGTGTACGAGTTCCACGTGCCGTTTCATGAGCGGAATACTTCCTACCTTGATAATTTGACAAGTATGCCTGATGTGGATGCCCTCAGAAGGGATGCTGACGAATTTCGGTCAGCGATGTGGGATGCGTCTAGACCAACAGTGCTTGCAAAAGGCAAAAGAGAACGCGTATACGGTACCAAATGGATGTTGGTGATACCATTTATGCGCGTAAATGTGGCATATGCTCGCAAACAGGATAAATATCCTTCAGCTGGTGTGGGTGGCGGTGGTAATCCAGCCCCTGGTGCAAGTTCGTCAAATGTACCCAACTATCAAGGATACACCTAGTGTTTTATTTTCGTATTTTTTTTGTAATAAGTGTATGTACTTTTTTATGTTGCAATATCTATCAAATAAAATTATGTTCCACAATCTTATTACATCTTATTTTTTAACATGACCTTTTGAATTGGGATGATGATATGGTAGTTCCAACCTTCAACTTATTGGTGTTAGTAAAGAAGACTAATTTGAAGATTGAAATTTCATAACATAATATTCGAAGAGATAAAAGCACAACAACCATAACTAAAGCATCATACATAAAAATAAAAGATAATAAAGGATAAATCAAGACATTGTTGTTTCGTTACAGATAAATTGAATATGTATAGTGCTATACAATACTACGTTTTGTATTTTGTCTTGTCGTTCTGAAAAGCTGACTGACTGCGCAAAAGCTGTTTCGTTTTAGAAAAATTGAATATGTATAGCCGGTACAATACTATATTTTGTGTGTTGTCTTGTCGTTCTGAAAAGCTGAACCGACTGCGCAAAAGCTGTTTTGCTTCAGAAAAATTGAATATGTATAGCGCGGTACAATACTATATTTTGTGTGTTGTCTTTTCGTTTTGAAAAGCTTAACCGACTGCGCAAAAGTTGTTTCATTTCAGAAAAATTAAATATGTATAGCGCAGTATAATACTACGTTTTGTGTGTTCTCTTGCCTATAAATAACGGGCGCATTCTAGTTATTTTCTGCGCTTAATAATAACCAAAGCCAATATTTCCATAAAAGTAAGGTTTTCTTTACCCTTTAACAAATGTCTCAATCCTTTTATGTTCCAAGGTGTGAGTGCAGCAAAATATGCATGATGCACGACTATTGGGAAGACGCTGGACGTCGCTACTATGTGTGTATGAACAAGTTTTATAGGGTTCCCGATGAACCTATTTGCAATTTTGGGTATGGATTGATAAAACCTATCAGCAGAAATACTACAAAAAAAATGCAGCATCTTCATTGTTTGTGTTTGAAGCAGTGAGAATATGAACGACAATACAAATGAGAAGTTGCAAAATTAATGGAGAAACTCAAGGAGGTGGAAGAAGAAAAAAATAAGTTGGAAGATAAATTCTCTAGGATGAACATGAATAGTAATCCCATCACTATTCATCATCTATAATTTTGGATTTCGCCAAGGTAAGGTCACAATATTGGTCTCAAAAGAAGCTCCTTCTATTTGTGAACAATCTCCATTTGGTTTTATTGAAAAATCCATAACCAATCAAAACAGATCTTAAATTTCTTGTGATTGAATTACTGTAGCACCAAGGGTTCTTGCATACTTTAACGTTAATTTGTAAAGTTATTGATTTGGATTATTGAAGAACAAATTGGATTCTTTGTGTTAATTGTGATTCACAAGTTTGCAGCTAACAACAGCAGATCTTGAAAATTATTTTCGGAACTACTGTAACAGCGAATTTTCTCTTCTTATTCTTCACGTAAATGTAGCCTTGAAGAGCCTCATAAATATTGTGACCTCTTCCCAGCCTTTGGATGTGGGAGAGGCAATCCAAAAACCCATACAGAATCATCCAAACCTTACTTCCAAGCAATCGTATGCATCTCAAGTCGTTGGAAAAGTTGCTACTGCAAATTCGCAAAAATTGGAGCTTTGTCCAGTTAAGTTTTAACATGGTGAACCTACTGTGGAGTTCTCCATTGAAGAGGTGAATGCTTTCACCATTGAAGAAGGTTTACATCAAACAGTAATCCTTAAATTCTCGTATGGCAAACCTGATCTTCACGAGTTGCGGCCGAGTTTTTCGAAACAATTTGATGTTAAGGGCTACTGTAATATCGGACAATGGGAATATCGACATATTCTGGTAAGATTTGATTTGCTTGAATATTTTGTTCATGTTTTATCAAAATCCACAGGATATGTTAAGTCGAAGGGAGATGAGTTCTTCTTTAGATCGTTTCCTTGGACAATTGGATTTAATCCGCAAGAAGAAACTTCGAATGCAGTCGTGTGGATCTCTTTTCCAATGCTACCGCCAAATTTTTTTGCTAAGAAGTCACTAATGTCAATCTCTTCAGCAGTAGGGAAGCCCCTTGCAGTAGATAAAGCAACACAAGATCGAACAAGACCAAGTGTCGCTAAGGTAAAAGTAATCCTAGACCTCTTAGACAAACATCCTAAGCGAGTTAAAATTCATATTGTCGATAAAAGTTCTGGGAAATTTGTTGAGCACTATCAAGAGGTTGTGTATGATAATCTCCCAAGATTTTGCACATATTTTAAACATCAAGTACATGACGAAAAGTCATGTCGTGTGATGACTAGGAAAACTAAGGCAGAGGATGCAGATGCGAGAGAACATGGTATTGTACATGATGATGTTCTGTAAACCATTGATTTGAGCAGTGTTGAACAATTAAAAGGAGATGCCAGAGATTTTTTGAATACAAAAAGAGTAGGCCAAATTGTGGAGCAAGGAAGAGTAGAGGATAAAGAAGGAAAGCAGCAGCAAATCTTGAATTTGCAGGATGAAGGAGGGCAACAGGATATTTCTATCAATGAAGGTGTGGTGGTTGGTGTTCCTAAGTCTGGGCTTGTGCAGCCTAGGGATGGTGTTTCAATGATTGATAAAGGCCCACCCAAACCTTCACGAGATATTCCTGCTAAGAATGCACTAGCAAGGGTCTTTAATATGGTAAATCCAATTGTACAAGCCTATGATAAGAAGAACTTGTCTAAAGCTGCAACTGGTGATCAAGCTGAGGTTTCTACTCCTGGAAAACAATCAGCTATTGTGGTGACACATTTGGAAACTACTGTTCCAGTGAATGTTACTAGGGATCCAGATGTTGTTGTGGAATCCAGTGATGCACCTAGGAATGTTGGTGTGCAGGATGGTAATGCTCCAGTCACATCAGTGTTTGATGGAAAAGAGCAGTTAGATGTTAATTCAACTGGATATGAACAACTAACTACTGTGGAGCGACCTGCAGCTACTGAGAATGCAAATTGTGCAGAGGAGGTTCCAGTTGCTACAGTACTAGCAAGGTCACATATGGATGTGAATGCATTTTTTCAAACTCTTACCATTGAATCTAGGCAACTGATGGATGATAGTGCATTGGCTGCAATTGTTCGAGATTTTATCGCCAAAAATAATGCAGCAGTGCCAGATTTAGATCACAATGTTGCTATATATACAACTGATGGTCAGGAATTTGAAGCAGATGCACTAGATGTTATTAGGGGTGCACGATCTAATAGTGAGAAGAACCTACAGCAGCATGGACATGATATAGCTTCAACAAATAAGTTGACCAAATCTCCAGGCAAGGAAAACCAACAACAGCTCATAAGGAATGCATATGCTCGATCAAATAGCTCAAACCATCTTGCTCTTGTTCCTGTTGATGAGCAAATGGCTGGGGACACTGACATTGAAGCAACAGGTCTCCATGCCAGTGGGCAGTCCCAACAATTAGTGACAATGCCCAGAAATGAACTAGGAAGGCAAGGCAATCAAGTTCACATGCACAAACAATCACTGGGCATCCAAGCTCACAGTTCTAATGTTCCAACTCTACACTTTTCCACACCTCAGGTAGAACAAATAATAAAACACGCACAGAAGGAAATGATAAAGAACTCCACGTTGGTTAAACATCCCTTGGTAACATTAAACACCTCTGTGTTCGATGTTCCCTCACAATCAGTCGAGTCTTGTGAATCTGGGAAGCTAGTGCTTTCAACTGGGAATAACAATGAGATTACAAATCCAAGCGTGAGGGATATGGTTATTAATTCTAAGATGTGGAAAGAACAACAGGAAGAAGATGATGATGAGGACTGGTGTCGCACCTCCTTTTGGCGCTACCGCACCCCGCGAAGGACGTGGTAAAAAGGAGTTTTTCCAATTAAAGGACAATCGAA
>MU777328.1:8112-39444 GCA_026770625.1 Nicotiana glauca | reverse complement strand
TCTACTTTTGAGCACAGTGACTTGAGGTGCTTCATGTGTAACAGTGTTTGGATAAGATCGCGCATTGTAGCGAGGTTACGTGGAGATTTAACCCTTTGGGGTAGATACAGGTATTCTATTTCTATGATGTGGGACGGGGTCCCAGCCTTGGGTTGTGATGGTACCGAGGAATTTGAGTTACAGCTCTTTGTTTGAGCCATTTGTCATGATTTGAGTATGTTTAGACCTCCCATCAATGGTGCGTGGATTATGCAAGTTGGGGCTTAGGCCTGTGATTGATGAGGTGTCATATCACCAGAGTGGTGCATTGAATTCGAGGTGATCATTGGAGTCATTAATAAATGCAAACAGATATGATTTCAGCTGATTAGAGGGTCCATATCGAGGTTTGGCCCGGAAATCATTTGTGGTATTAGTCAACAAGGAAGTGGCTTCATGTATGGGTGACCTGAGGAATGGCTACGGTTTATCGTGTGTTTTATTTATCGTTGGCAGCATATAAAAGTGATGGAATAAGACTTTAGCTAATAAGAGGTTCTGATTTGGAGTATGAATTCGGAAAGTGCAATGTGGTTCTACGGTTTATGGCCTAAATGGACTGCGAAAATTCAGCGGAGTTGTATTATCGGACCTATGTAAGATAGGGTGACGAGGGATCACCCCGGGTATATGCTTGGTAAGGTCATTTAGCTATTGGTTGGCTTCTAGGACAACTCTGGGTACGCTCGAAGACGAGCATTTGTTTAAGTTGGGGAGGATGTGACGACCCACCCCGTTTTCCCCATATTATGTTGTTCTATGCTTCAATATCGATATTTGAGTTGATCGGGTGGAATTGAGTTGGTTTTAGTTGGAAATGAGGCACTTAGCCTGTTAGAAGGAAACTTGTTTTGGAAAAGTCAACCGGAAGTTGACTATATAGTTAGAAGTCTCAAATGTGAATTTCGGTGGTTCGGTTATCTTCGGGGGATGATTTGTGACTTAGGAGTGCGATCGGAATTGAATTTGGAGGTCCGGTGTAGAATTAGGCTTGAATTGGCGAAGTTGGAATTTTGGCGAATTCCGATTGATAGGTGAGATTTTGATACGAGGGTCGGAATGGAATTCCGAGAGTTGCAGTAGCTTCTCTAGGTGATTTTGGATATGTCTGCAAATTTTTAGGTCATTCGGACGTTGTTTGGTCGAGTTTTTGATTGAATGCGCATTTCGGAAGCTTTGATGAAAACTAGGCTTGAATCCGATGTATTTATTGGTTTTAGCGTTGTTTAACGTATTTTGAGGATTGGAACAAGTTTGAATAAGGTTATAGGATGTGTTGGTGCTTTTTTTTGAGGTCAAGGGGACCTCGGGGTGATTTCGGATGGTTAAACAGAGGTTTTAGGCATTGTTGCAGGTCTGATGTTTCAACCTTTTGGTACTTCTGCATCTGCGGAAAAGGAGCCGCTTAAGCGGTTCCGCAGATGCGGTGGGGGAACCGCAAAAGCGATCGTCAGTGGCCCAGGGGAGTTCCGCATAAGCGGAAGGTTGGACGCGTAAGCGGAGCCGCGTAAGCGGATTTTTGACCGCATAAGCGGTTGGAGTAAACCGCATAAGCGGTGCTTGGAATCGCATAAGCGGTCCCAGTGATTTTAAGTGAGACCGCATAAGTGGTCGATTTTGTCGCGTAAGCGGTACCGCAGGTGCGGTTAAAGGACCCAAAAGCAGAAATCGGGCCTGTGTTATAGTGAACAGTGTTCACGAACTTGGAAAAGAAGAAAAATATTTTGGACTTCAAACAAGCGGGTTTTTGGGCGATTTTGAAAAGGATTCGAAGGGATTTCATCAGGTATGAATATTTGGACTCGGATTATGTTATTATGGTATAAAACACGAATTAATCACGGAATTTCAAGGAATTAAAGGGTAAAAATGGAGGTTAGGTCTTGAAACCTAAGAAGGTTTGAATTAATGATTTGAGGGGTCAAATGGACTCCGATTCTTGTGTATTTTATATGTACGGATTCGTGGCGAGACGAGAATTCCGGTAATGTAAATTTTGTAATTTTTTGATAAGTGGGCCCGGGGCTCGGGTTTTGCCAGCTTCGTATTTTTGGATGTTTTTCGAGTTCTTTCGATTGGGTTATGTTCCATTAGCTTATTATAATGTATTCGTTGTGGTTTTGACCAAATTCGACGTGCGAGGAGGCGGATTCGAGAGGAAAAGGCATAGCGGACTAGTCTAGTGGCCGGTTTGAGGTGAGTAATAAATATAGATAATGACCTAAGGATTTGAAACCCCGGGATTTAAAACCCCGGTATATCATACTGTGACGCTATATTGAGGCGAAACACATAATCTACTGTGAGTGTGGGGTCGATTGTGATTGGGGACTATGGCTTAGTCCGACCGAATGATGTTCGCACTGTGTTATTGGTTAGCAATTAGTTAGCAAACCTCCTACTTGGATTGTTATGGTTATATTTGGGCTGTATGCCGATTATTTGGATCCCGTAGGGATTATTATCACTGTTTCCATGATGTTTTGCATGTTTTCATGATATCATTCCTGAGTTAAACACTGTCTCGAAATGGCTAGTAAATTCTAAGGTTTTAACCACTTGATTTATAATTTCTGATAATTGGAACTGAAAATGGTAAGTTTGACTGTGCCCGTGTGGCTTGCATGCATATAATTGGACTGATTGTGGTTCGGGCTGTACGCCGTAGCGAATGCTACGATGATAGTGCGCTTGGGCTATAGGAGCCCCTCCGGAGTCTGAACCCCCACAGTGAGCGCGGGTACCCAAATGGATCGGGCTGCGCACCGCAGTGGTCATGTGCATTGCATTGCATTCATACATCTATACCTACCTGTGTTATCTATCATTAATTATTGTCATTACACTGCTAAATGTGTAGGAATATTGATTATAGCTTCACATTGTTATATTTCGGGATTTTTTACTATCAGTCATTATACATGTCTATTACTACTGAGTTGGAAGTACTCACTTTACTCCCTACACCATGTGTGCAGATTCAGGTACCCCGGGAGTTTAGCTGAGCTTTTGCTGATTTCAGAGTTTATTCGGAGTTGTCGAGGTAGCTGCCTGACGTCCGCAAGACCCGACTCCTCCCCTATCCCTTTTTATTATCTTTCCGCAGCTTTTGAAACTATGTATTATTGGAGTCTTATTACACTGTATTGTTAGAGGCTCTTGACTCATGACCCCCAGGTCTTTGGGAGTGTATTCGGTGTTATCTTCATATTCAGTTTGGTTTCTATCTATCAGTTAAAACTTTTTAGCTTTAATGTTGTTAATGGTATCCAAATAACGGGTTTTGAGCTCCATACTCGGGTTGAGAGTGTAAATAGTCGGGCTTTCCTAGCAGTTGTGTTGGGTGCCATCACGATCGGGATTGGGGTCGTGACATCGACGAACATTTTATATCGGTTCCAGCTTTATTCTCATAAAGACATGACATAGAGATCTCTCCGTTCATATATTCATGCACCTAAATTTC
This sequence comes from Nicotiana glauca, assembly GCA_026770625.1. Classification (NCBI taxonomy): domain Eukaryota; kingdom Viridiplantae; phylum Streptophyta; class Magnoliopsida; order Solanales; family Solanaceae; genus Nicotiana; species Nicotiana glauca. The sequence continues at coordinate 35,939 of MU777328.1, read as the reverse complement.
TTTCAAGATTTTATGAAGTATTATGTCATGTGATCTTCTAGATCACTTGCCTCCTTTATTATGATCGTTTTGATCATTTGCTCATCTTATTTATTAAGGATTTTATTTGAAATCGATTTATCTATACGCTTTAAGCGTGCTATAAACTTTGTCCTTCTAGGACTTAATAGGAGCATTTGCAATGAGAATATATTAACTTTCTTTGGGTCAGCAAATGCGTCTGACATGCTTTGCAATATATTGCAAATGAATTATCTTTTTATGAAACTTCAAGTTCATATTATCTTATTCGAGGATTTAATTATACAAATAATAATTCCTCAACTTGGATAACCTATCTTTGTGCGTTATGGTATTTATCAAAATATACCCCGCATATTAATAATAATAAGATGGAATTATTTGGTTCTTGACCGTGAACCACTTGTGAGGAGAGAAAATAATATACTTTCGTATATATCGTATATCAAATTGATATATATATATATATATATATAAAATCTCATAAGAAATAGTTTAATTATTATTAATGGAGGCACTCGATAAATCATTTTGCTAAACTAGTTGTGATGTAAATCAACTTATCAAGATAAACTATCTTGAGTAAAATTTTTGCAAATTACGCTCGAAATTAAATTATTGAGAATGTTACCTCGCAAAATACCATGTTGCGGGTTAATGATAATTGCACATGTAACCATCTCATAGATGCATCTTATGTGGTATACATGGCATGTGAATGAATCCATATTCGCCGTTGATATTTTCATGGGATTCAATTTCAATTTTAGCTGGTCTATTAATTTATAAGAACAAGCAACATAAGAGAATTCGTAAAGAACTTTCTAGTGCTTTGATATTTACCGATGTGAATTCTCTTTTATTTTTTCTCATACTTAAATTGATATGACTAAACTAATTATGCCAACTGAATAAATTATCAATATTGATAAAGTTTAGGTTCCACAATTATCAATAAACTTCAAGTTTATTATGATATGAGTTTTTATATCAATAAGCATCCGCTTCATTATGGTATTTGTTTATTTGTGTAGTACAAACTGGAAAAAAGTGGATAGATTTTCACATACATATTACCCCGCTACAAGTTATAGTAATAGAAGATATTAAATCTTTCCTTTAATTATAGTCTCAATATAACTAACCGTTTTCGCGAATACTTTAGAAACTAAATAAGTTTCTTTGAGACTCAACACAATATCTTATTGATAATCAATATTATTTCTCCACAAATAGTGATAATTGGCTCTTCCAAGCTCTCAATTATTCTGTACTACCACATAAAAATCCACATGATCATGTATCTCTTTCAATGAGAAAGTTATACCATTATGGTCATGGTCAAAATTATATACAAGATATGTTTCTTGCATTATTATTGTCTTTTAATAATCTCATTGCCAAAATATTTTACCGTATAATAAGTACATGACCAGTAATCATTCATTCTATAGTAATGATATTATTTTCTTATTTCATCTCAAACCTTTTTCTAGAGATGAGTGTGGTATATTTACTACCACTAGCACGTTCATATTCTTCCAAGAATGAATATGTATTCATAAATCAGATGTTGTCACATTCACATCATGAATTGACCACAATCACTATATGTGCTTTGTAAAATCTCATATCAAATCGATGACAAATATTACTTTCACAGAGTGAAGGATTATTTTTGAGAATCCTTATTATTCTCATTATTACAATTACAGTGATGACAATTATAATTTCGTTTATTGTCACGTCCACAACCATTGATACCTTCACGGTAATAATTTGGTCTTATTTCATACTTATCACATATTGCTATCGCATTCTCTTAAGGGAATGAGAATGAAGCAAATTCAATGGGATGAGTTTTCACTTTTTGTGGTCATGATCATACATGACTTTGATCGTGGCAAGACATCGAAATTTTACCACTACGAGTGGCTATAGTTTCTTACTGACTCCATTAGAGTTACAATCAAATTTTATCGTCTTTGCATGTATTTAGAATCAAATTATAGAATTTAAAAGAGAAAAATAAAATAAAATACTTACTTTAAATCCAAAATTTAATTATGAAGAAAGTTTATGGAATAATTGATTCATTATGCTCAATCCCAAAGCTTCTACTCAATTGGTTAGAGTCTCGTGCTGACAACGTATTATGAAATAATAAAAGAAGAAAACATTGTAGAGAAGTAGACAAAGAAAATTCTTATTGATTTTGGGATCAATTACATTAGAATAGAACTCTTTTATTTATAGGAGAAAAATAACTTAGTCACCATATAACAAACCCAAAAATCTCTCTAAAACATAAACATCCACCTTAAATACAATTCTATTTATAACATGTTTCTTTTCTCTTTTCTCCTTGACTGAACAGAAGAAAATTTTATCAAATGTTCCAGGCACTAGACATATTATTAATTTGTTCTATAGATAATCACAACATTTTCTTCCAACATATACTTAACGTTTAAATTGTAGTTCATCTCTCAAACGCAGATCACGGAATCATTAACCTTTGTTAACAAACTTTCACACAATGCAGATAAATTTTCGAATTTAAGCTTGTATGAATTTTACCGAGTCAATTACTCAAATTGTAACGATTCGACCTGTCGTTTTGAGCCCTAGCGCGTCATTCAGTAGTCTAAGGCCAAGAGCAGCTTCATTTCAGGTGTTATGACTTGTACGCGTGGTCGGAATTAAATTTCGGGCAGTTCAGAGTAGAAAGAGAATTCTCATTTCGAAAGCTCGAAGTTGAAAGAGGTAACTAGGATTGGAATTTAGAGTAAACGACCTCGGAATCGGGATCTAAAGGTTCCAGCAGGTTCGTATGATGATTTCGGACTTAAGCGTATGCCCGGATTGGGTTTTGGATAATCCGGGAGCGTTTTGGCGCCTAATATGGAAGTTTGCATTTTGGAAGAAATTTCTTAAGTTTGGCTTGAAGTGCATTTCAGTGTTATCAATGTCCATTTGGGATTTTAAGTCTGGAAATAGCTCCGTATAGTGATTCTGAAGTTGGTAGCGCGATCAGAAGTGAATTCGGAGGTCCGTAGGTCATTTTGGAACCATTTGGCTAAAGATAGAAATTTAAAGGTTTTTTAGAAATTTGACCGAGGGTGAAACTTTTGATATCGGGATCAGAATCCGATTCTGAAAGTTGGAGTAAGTCTACAATATCAAATATGACTTGTGTACAAAATTTGAGGTCAATCGGACATAATTTGATAGGTTTAAGCATCGAAAGTAGAAGTTGGAAGTTCTAAAGTTCATAAATCTTGGATTGGGAGTTGATTCATGATTTTAGCATTGTTTGATATTATTTGAGGCCTCGAGCAAGTTCGTAAAATATTTTGGAACTGGTTGGTATGATTGGTTGGGGTCCAGGGGGCCTCGGGTGGATTTCGGGTGGTTAACGGATCGAAAATGAAATTTTGGAAGGTTGTGGATTTGCTGGTTGCTATCATAATCGCACCTGCGAAAGAGGCGTCGCAGGTGCGGAGCCGCAGAAGTGGCTAGGAAGGCGTAGGTGCAGATTTTGGTCAAAGGCTTGAGAACCGCAGATGCGGTCAAGATTCCGCAAAAGCGGGACCGCATTTGCGGAGAAGTGGTCGCAGAAGCGGAAGAGAGGATCTTGGAGAGGATCGCAGATGCAGTCAAATTTCTGCAGAAGCGGGACCGCATCTGAGGGAGGCACATCGCAGAAGCGAGCAAGAGGTGACCCAGGGAGGACCGCAGATGCGGCTTTGTAACCGCACCTGTGGAACTGCAGAAGCGGTTAATGAACTACAGGTGCGGAAATACTTGGAGGCAGAAGATTATTTTAACTCGGGGTTTGGTCATTCTTCCCCTATTTTTCACTTAGCATGGGCAATTTTAGGGAGCTTCAAGGGGGTATTTTCGTCATCTACGACAAGGTAAGATATCCCCACCTATTATGAGTTAAATACATCAATTATGTATGGATTTAAGCATGAATTATGTAGAAAAACTTGGGATTTTGGTAGAAAGACCTAGAAATTATATTCTTGGGATTTATCCACGATTTTGGGTATGGAATTTAGAGAAAATTATATATTTGAGTTCCTAAGGTCATGGGTAATCTTTATCTTTGAAAAATTTTGGATTTTCGGGCACGTGGGCCCGAGGGCATTTTGGTTAACTTTTCGACTGCAGTTAGGAATTGCTATAAAATAGATTGTAACGAATATTTGAGCATATATTAATGGATTTACGTAACCGTTGGCTAGTTTTGGAGCGTAATGCATCAAGTAGAGTCTTCGAAAGGGCGTGGAATACCGGATATGGATCTTCTGAGCGAGATGAGTCTCCTTTCTAACCTTGTAAGAAGGAATTATCCCCATAGGTGAAATAATTGATTATGTGCTCCTATTTGCGGGGGCTACGTACGCACGAGGTGACAAGAGTCCGTGCGTAGCTACTACTATGCTATTATCTGGGTAGATAGGACCCAAAAGCATGTTATACTTGGATTATATATGAACCCGTTGATAGCTTGAATTGCTTAAATCACATTGAATTAGTAAGTGAATTTCTAAAAGGATTAAACTTCATTTCATAAAATTTGTTAAAGGAGAATTGGTTTTATTTGGAAAAATATTTTCCAATAAGTTCTTAATTGACTGATTGAGCATGTATCCCTATGTGTACCTGCGTCACATGCATGATTCGCGAGCAAGGTATATGTTTATTTATGGAACAGGCCGAACGCCTTGGCAGATTAGATAGATGCATCTATTTTTGTAACGACCCAGCCGGTCGTTTTTGAAATTTACGCCCCGATCCCCTATTAATTATTTCCCCTAATTTCATTTTTGCTATTTTGGTTTGCCGGGACGTTCGGTGTCAAGTTTCAGAGAGTTTTGGGATACATAGTCCCTAAATGAGAGCTTAAGTGTTCGAAAGTGGTCCGTAGTTGAAACAATGGGAAGACAACCTTGGAATGGAAATCTGATGGTTCTGTTAGCTTCGGGAGGTGATTTGTGACTTAGGAGTGTGATCGGAAGTAGTTTTGGAGGTCTGGTGTAGAATTAGGCTTGAATTGTGAAGTTAGTATTTTGGCGATTTCCGGTTGATAGGTGAAATTTTGATCCGGGAGTCAGAATGGAATTTCGAGAGTTTCTGTAGCTTCGTTAGGTGATTTGGGATATGTGTGCAAAATTTCAGATCATTAAGACGTGGTTTGGTTGGGTTTTTGATCGAATGCGTGTTGTGGAAGTTTTAGAAGAACTTAGGCTTGAATTAGATGTAATTTGATAGTTTTGGTGTTGTTTGAGATGTTTTGAGGATTGGAATAAGTTTGAATAATGTTTTAAGATGCGTTGATGCTTTTGATTGAGGTCCCGGGGGCCTCGGGTGTGTTTCGGGTTGTATTGCGCTCTTATTTGATGTTTCAACGCCGTATATTTGGACATAAAGGGGTACTATATTAAGTAAATTATCTCCAAATTATGTTTTTATTGAAAAATTAAATCTGTATCATAATTTCGGAGCCATAGCAAAAAGAATCATCGAATTTGGACATCGTATAAGGGAGTTATGCTCATTTCCGTGTCGAGAGAGTGCTGGTTGCTGTCATAACCGCAGAAGCGGAAATTTGCCGCGGAAGCGGGACCGCAAAAGTGGAAATTTTGTAGCGGAAGCGGTACCGCAAAAGCGGAAAATTTTGTGCAGAAGCGAAAAAAAGGCCTGGGCAGAGATCTTAAGTTCTGAAAATGGGACTTCGTTCCCATTTTCCATTTTTGACTTCTAGAGTTCGGTTTTGGGAGATATTTCGAGGGGTTTTCACGAGAAAAGATTGGGTAATGATTCTCTACTCTCTTATGCTTAATATCTACTAATCTAATCATGATTTCCTTCGTATTTTCGGATTTTTGAATGAATAATGGGTCAAACTCCTTAGACTAAATTGGTGAGTTTTGAGTGGGTATTTGACCTCCGATTTGAGAGATTTTTAAATGGGTAGACTTGTGAGAGTACGAGAGTTCTGAAAATATAAAATTTATCCGATTCCGAGACGTGGGCCCGATGGGCATTTTGGTCATTTTACACAATTTCACGTATTAGTTTAGAATTTAATTGTATAATTAATTACTTGAATTATTATTTACAATATGCAATTTAATTGAATAGATTTGAGCCATTTGGAGTTAGATATTCGTGGCAAGAGCGTGGTTTCAGGTTGACTTGCACTTGTTCGAGGTAAGTGGCTTGTCTAACCTTGTGTGGGGGACTTTGTCCCTTAGGATGTGATATTTGGTAATTGAATGCCTTGTACGTGAGGTGATGAGTGCGTACTTAAGCTAATTATTGAAAACCTGAATTTTTACTTAAAATACTTGAACTGAGTTTCTTTCGTAATTGCTTTATTCTACTTGCTATTATAGCCTGTGCTAGTATAGAAAAGCATGTTTAGTTGATCAAAATTGCCTAATTGCTTAATTTGCCTTAATTGTAATTACGTGGAGCATGTTAGACCAGAATTATATGTTGCTTTGTATTGTTGTACTTCAATTTCTGAATATTCTCTGATTTTGGTTGCAAATTTACATTGGAACTACGGATGCGGGATTCCGGTAGCTCCCCCTTGTTTGATTACTTTGGGACTACGGGTTAGATTCCGGGGAGATCCCCCTGCACATTTACTTTGGGACTACGGGTTAGATTCCCGGAAGATCCCCCTGCACATTTACTTTGGGACTACGGGTTAGATTCCCGGGAGATCCCCCAGCATATTGATAGTTGGACTACGGGACGGTATCCCGAGAGATCCTTCAGATATATTCATACGGTGGACTACGAGACGGTATCCCGGGATCTCCTCGGACAGATTGATAAAATGGGCTACAGGATGGTATCCTGGGAGATCCTCATTATTGGTGTTGGTATTGAGTTGTTTACTCTGTGTTATCTTATTTTCTGCATATAAATTGTTGTTTTGTGTAATCGATTTACTCAATAGTTGTATCTCACTATTTTTATTTATTTCATACTGTTGTCAACTTTATTATTTTATTTTATCTCAATAGGGCCCTGACATTTCTCGTCGCTACCCAACCGAGGTTAGGCTTGGCACTTACTGAGTACCGCTGTGGTGTACTCATGCCCCTTCTGCGCATGTTTTTCATGTGCAGCACTAGGTACCTCCACCCAGGCATACTATCCTCATGGAGAAGAGATCTAGCAGAGACTTTGAGGTATATCTGCCACGTCCGCAGACCAGAAGTCTCTATCTTATTCCAGCTTTAGTATATGACCTTCCTTTCTTTCGGTTGTGTAGGCATTCTGGAGTTAGAGCAGTGTATTTCCTTTCTATTAGCCTGTGTTTCCCGTGAGTTTCCGGGTTTGGGATTAAGTTGTAGACTTTCGCATTTCTTTGAGTTGTATAGGCCGAGCGGCCTTATATGCAGCTATTATTTTACATATGTTCAGTTTTGATTAATTATTTATGCGAGTTATATTAAATTTCCGCATTGTTAGGCTTACCTAGTTGTAGGAACTAGGTGCCCTCATGACATATTTATGGAGGGTGAATTGGGTCGTGACAAGTTGGTATCAGAGCTCTAGGTTCATAGGAGTCACAGAACACAGGCCGGTTTATTAGAGTCTCACTGATCGGTACGTAGACGTCTGTACTTATCTACAAGAGGCTATGTAACCATTAGGAAAATTCCCCTTCATTCCATTCCTTATCGGGTGTTATTTATTCAGTTGGAGCCTATATCATATGTTCTTTTTCATCCACTCGTGTATTGAAATTGCGCACTCGGTATCAAGTATGCGTCGACTGTTCGTGATGCTACAGAAGGATTATAAGGGAGCCAAGAATTTACTCAACCATTGTTACCGCGTGTCATCCATATCGATAATGCATGCTTATTGAGAGATCATTCAATTGTGCACATGGGGGTGCAATAGGTTCTGACATCTGGTTGATAAGTACGGTCTTAAGAAGGTTTACTTAATTTCCTAATCATCACAGTAATGGTAGAGTCATGAGGTGGATGTAGATCTAAAGATAGTTGGTGGTAATAGAGACTGTGGTTCGTATGAGATGTCTATTTAGCGAAGGGTACAACTAGCAACTAAGATACTGGAGGAAGTGAGTTTAATTTTCCTAAGAATGACATGTGCCAAATGAACGACTTGAGGTATCTTATGATGGTGACGTACGAGCGATAAAGATTAATATCGTAAGGTATCGGGATGTACCTTATGGCTTTGCACCAAAGGGAAGAGAGTCCACTATCAACGATCAAATTGTGGGTCATGCGTCATGTCAGATTTGACCTGTGATATATTTATATGGTATTCAAAAGTTCTCTGAAACTTGTATATGAGTAAGAGCTGAGATTTTATGGGGCGATGTTGAGAATTTCGATATTCCAATGTCCATAATAATTCTACATTTCAGTATCAGCTGGGAAATGGAAACAATTTCAGAATACTCGTGGTGCCCCAGTTAATCAAGGCACTCTCATGGAATAATCATATTTTAATGCACCACTAGCATGGGATTTCTTAAATGGTTATTCTAGTTATCTGGCACAGACTCAGTATGAGTAGCCGAACTGCAGATGAGTTGTTATGAATGTGGGGATAGTAGAAACATCATTGAGGAATTATCCCAGACTTGGGAGAAATTTGTTTCATCAGAACACTCGATCCACACACTCCATCATAGTTACTAATCTACATACACTATAAGTTAGAGATGGAGGGAGAGCGGGTATATGTCACCTGAGAGGTGGAGGCCAACCCATTGATATAATTGCTATGGTGTGGCTGAGGCCACTACTCCAGATGGTGTCATTACAGATACAAATTTCGATTGTTATAAAAATGATATTTTTCCTTAATTTGTTTTGGTTCTGGAAATTTAGGCAAGTCCTCTTAATATGCTCCACCCATGAGTGAGCTTTGTAATCCTGAAATCTACTTATGTGTATACACACATTGGGATATTATATGGAGATAGCTATTTCTATCATTATGTGTTGGTCACTAAGAAGAGCTATGGGGCTAAAATAGATTTTCTATTACTTACTACAGTGGGTTTTGATGTGATTTCAAGATAATTAAATGCAATTGTGAATTATAGGCCCTATTATTATGAGGGTTCATTATAATTTGTAATTTTCTTTGACGAAAATTTTTTTAAAGAAGAAGGAAAGGAAATGAAAATTTTCAGTTGACACAATGTGCAAATACTTGTGATTTAGAGTTGAGGATGAGATCCTCAAATTTTTATATAATGTGAAATATTTTAAACCGAGCTACAAGTTGCGATGGATGTTATATAAGGACAAGGTCCTGGTGGTGAAAAGTTTATGTGTTTAAAATTCTCCTTTTATTAAATTTAAAATTTTGTACTATATTTTAAATGGGAGTCATGCCTGTTAGGCTTATTTGACAATTCTTGTACATTTTCTGTTCATATTCAGCCATTTTTTGTGTTATAAACGTTGAGTTTTAGCCTATGAGACGGGAGCCCAGGTGGCGATAAATGTGACTCATTAATTCGGGTGAGTAATTATGAGGTCTCCATGCCTCGTTGTGAGTAAAGTTGAGGTTTGAAATAAGATGTTTGTTAACATAAGGCTAATTGGCAATGTTGTAATTTATGAATAACTTTTATGGCCAGAGACGTGGTTATGGGCATACATATGATGTGTTTCATGTCTACGTATCATTATGATAATGCGATACTTGAAATGCTGAGATTAGTGTTACTGATATATACATTGTGATATTTCATTGGGTTATGGATGTGTTGTTAGGAATTGTTTTGGTGTTACTCTGGCAGGTGGATAGGCCTAATTATAGGGGAGGCTTTGCCGAAATTTCTGAAAAATTTGGGAGTTAGAAAATTTTGAGATATTAAGATGTGCGAAGACAGAGATAAGTTACGTTGTGTATTTGAGGACGAATGACCCTAAGTGTGGGAGAATGTAACATCCTGAAGAAAAACAATTTCGAAATATTTAAGCGCTATTAAAAGTTGAAGTGTGTTGAAATAAGACTAATGCAGTGTGATGATGTGGAATTCAGATCCTATGACGAATGGCAGATTTTGAAGTTTGGGTCCTGTCCTAAGGTTATGGACTAAGGATGAGGTGAAACATTCAGTTAAATTGAAGGATCAGTTACAGGAATTTGCTTGATAAGGGTTTTATTCGGCCCAGTGTACCACCTTAGGGTGCCCCTGTCTTGTTTGTGAAGAAGAAGGATGGTTCTATGCGTATGTGTATCGATTATCGCCAGTTGAATAAGGTTACAGTGAAGAACCGTTATCCCTTTCCTCATATTAATGACCAATTTGACCAGTTTCTGGGCGCACATGTGTCTTCTAAGATTGATTTGCGCTCAGGTTAACATCAGTTGAAGATTCGGGAGCCAGACATTCCGAAGACTGCTTTCAGGATTCGGTATGGTCATTACGAGTTTCTTATTATGTCATTTGGGCTGACCAATGCCCCATCAGCTTTTATGCATTTGATGCACAGTGTGTTCAGGCCATATCTCGACTCGTTTGTGGTTGTTTTCGTAGATGATATTCTTGTATACTCCCGAAGTCGGGAGGATCATGAGCAGCACCTGAGGACAGTGCTTCAGACTCTGAGAGAGAAAAATTTATATGCAAAGTTCACAAAATGTGAGTTCTGGTTGGATTCTGTGGCATTCTTAGACCACGTGGTGTCGAGTGAGGGCATTCGGGTGGATCTGAAAAAGATAGAGGCAGTACAGAGTTGGACTAGACCCTCCGCGGTTACAGATATTCGCAGTTTCCTTGGCTTGGCGGGTTACTACCATCGTTTTGTGGAGGGGTTTTCATCGGTTGCAGCCTCTATGACTAGATTGACCCAGAAGGGTGCTCCATTTTAGTGGATAGAAGAGTGTGAGGCGAGCTTTCAAAAGCTCAAGACAGCTTTGACTACGACCCTAATTTTGATATTACCTACTGGTTTAGGGTCTCATACGGTGTATTGTGATTCTTCACGGGTTGGCCTTGGAACGGTGTTGATGAAGGACGGTAGGTTGATTGCATACGCGTCCAGACAGTTGAAGATACATGAAAAGAATTACCCTATCCACGACCTTGAGTTAGCTGCTATTGTTCATGTCTTGAAGATCTGCCGTCATTATTTGTATGGTGCACCTTGTGAGATTTATATTGATCATCGGAGTTTGCAGCATATGTTCTAGCAAAAGGATCTAAATTTACGCCACAGAAGGTGGTTAGAGTTGCGGAAGAATTATGACATCACTATCATGTATTACCCGAGCAAAGCTAATGTAGTGGCTGATGCTTTGAGTCGCCAGGCAGTGAGTTTGGAAGTTTGGCTTACCTACCAGTATCAAGAGACCTATGGCGATGGATGTTCATGCCTTTACCAGCCATTTGTGAGGTTGTATCTTTCAGAGCCTAGTCGGATTTGTAGCTCGGTGTCCCAACTGTGAGCAGCTTAATTATGCGCACCAGAGACTCGGTGTGTTAGTTCGAGCCAGGTGAGGTTAGATTATTGGGCACAAACTTGGTTCAGGATGTTTTGGAAAAGTTTAAAGTGATTCAGGATAGACTCTGTATAGCCTCGTCCAGACATAAGAGTTACGCGGATAGGAAGGTTCGTGATGTTTCATATATGGTCGGAGAGCGGGTTCTGCTTCGAGTTTCGCCTATGAAGGGCGTTATGAGATTTGGGACGAAAGGAAAATTGAGTCCGATGTTTATTGGCCCTTTTGAGGTATTGAAGCGTGCTGGAGAGGTTGCTTATGAACTTGCTTTACCTCCCAGCTTGGTAGGAGTTCATCCGGTATTTTATGTTTCGATGCTCCGGAGATATCACGGGGACCCATCGTACGTGCTAGATTTCAGCTCAGTCCAGTTGGACAAGGATTTATCTTAGGTTGAGGAGCCAGTGGCTATATTGGACAGACAGGTAAGAAAGTTGAGATCAAAGAACATTGTTTCGTAAAGGTTCAATGGCGGGGTCAGTCGGCCAAGGAGGCGACTTGGGAGACCGAGCGTAATATGCACAGCTGATACCCTCATCTTTTCACTACTTCAGGTATGTTCTTTATGCTCCTTCGAGGACGAACGAATGTTTAAGTGTGAGAGTATGTTACGACCCAGCCGTTCGTTTTTGAAATTTATGCCCCGATCCCCTATTAATTGTTTCCTCTAAGTTCATTTTCACTATTTTGGTTTGTCGGGACGTTCGGTGTCAAGTTTCAGAGAGTTTTGGGATACTTAGTCCCTAAATGAGAGCTTAAGTGTTCGAAAGTGGTCCGCAGTTGGAACAATGGGAAGACGACCTCGGAATGGAAATCTGATGGTTCCGTTAGCTTCGGAAGGTGATTTGTGACTTAGGAGTCTGATCAGAAGTAGTTTTGGAGGTCCGGTGTAGAATTACGCTTGAATTGTGAAGTTAGTATTTTGGCAATTTCCGGTTGATAGGTGAAATTTTGATCCGGGAGTCAGAATGGAAATTCGAGAGTTTCTGTAGCTTCGTTAGGTGATTTGGGATATATGTGCAAAATTTCATATCATTCGGACGTGGTTTGGTTGGGTTTTTGATCGAATGTGTGTTTTGGAAGTTTTAGAAGAACTTAGGCTTGAATTCGATGTAATTTGATGGTTTTGGTGTTGTTTGAGGTGTTTTGAGGATTGGAACAAGTTTGAATAATGTTTTAAGATGCGTTGGTGCTTTTGATTGAGGTCCCGGGGGCCTCGGGTGTGTTTCGGGTTGTATTGCGCTCTTATTTGATGTTTCAACGCCGTATCTTTGGACATAAAGGGGTACCATATTAAGTAAATGAGCTCAAAATTAAGTTTTTATTTAACCATTAGATCCGTATCGTAATTTCGGAGCCATAGCAAAAAGAATCATCGAATTTGGACATCGTATGAGGGAGTTATGCTCATTTCTGTGTCGAGAAAGTGTTGGTTGCTGTCATAACCGCAGAAGCGAAAATTTGCCACGGAAGCGGGACCGCAAAAGTGGAAATTTTGTAGCGGAAGCGGTACGCAGAAGCGTAAAAAAGGCCTGGGCAGAGATCTTAAGTTCTGAAAAGGGACTTCGTTCCCATTTTTCATTTTTGACTTCTAGAGTTCGGTTTTGGGAGAAATTTCGAGGGGTTTTTGCGAGCAATGATTGGGTAACGATTCTCTACTCTCTTATGCTTAATACCTACTAATCTAATCATGATTTTCTTCGTATTTTCGGATTTTCTAATGAATAATGGGTCAAACTCCTTAGACTAAATTGGTGAGTTTTAAGTGGGTAATTGACCTCCGATTTGAGAGATTTTTATTTGGGTAGACTCGTGAGAGTACGAGGGTTCTGAAAATATAAAATTTATCCGATTTCGAGATGTGGGCCCGAGGGGCATTTTGGTTATTTTACACAATTTCACATATTAGCTTAGAATTTAATTGTAGAATCAATTATTTGAATTATTATTTGAATAGATTTGAGCCATTTGGAGTCAGATACTCGTGGCAAGAGCGTGATTTCAGGTAGACATCCATTTGTTCGAGGTAAGTGGCTTGTTTAACCTTGTGTGGGGGACTTTGTCCCTTAGGATGTCATATTTGGTAATTGAATGCCATGTACGTGAGGTGACGAGCGCGTACTTGAGCTAATTGTTGAAAACCTGAATTTTTACTTAAAATACTTGAACTGAGTTTCTTTCGTAATTGCTTTATTCTACTTGAAAAGTATGTTTAGTTGATCCAAATTGCCTATTTGCTTAATTTGCCTTAATTGTAATTACGTGGAGCATGTTAGGCCAGAATTATATGTTGCTTTGTATTGCTGTACTTCAATTTCTGAATATTCTTTGATTTTGGTTGCGCATTTACATTGGGACTAAGGATGCGGGATTCCGGTAGCTCCCCCTTATTTGTTTACTTTGGGACTACGGGTTAGATTCCGGGGAGATCCCCCTGCACATTTACTTTGGGACTACGGGTTAGACTCTCGGGAGATCCCCCTGCACATTAACTTTGGGACAACGGGTTAGATTCCCGTGAGATCCCCCAGCATATTGATAGTTGGACTACAGGACGGTATCCCGAGAGATCCTTCAGATATATTCATACGGTGGACTACGAGACGGTATCCCGGGAGCTCCTCGGAAAGATTGATAAAATGGACTACAGGACGGTATCCTGGGAGATCCTCATTATTGGTGTTGGTATTGAGTTGTTTACTCTGTGTTATCCTATTTTCTGCGTATAAATTGTTGTTTTGGGTAATCCGATTTACTCAATAGTTGTATCTCACTATTTCTATTTATTTCATACTGTTGTCAACCTTATTATTTTATTTTATCTCAATAGGGCCCTAACATTTCTCGCTGCTACCCAACCGAGGTTAGGCTTGGCACTTACTGAGTACCGTTGTGGTGTACTCATGCCCCTTCTGCGCATGTTTTTCATGTGCAGCTCCAGGTACCTCCACCCAGGCGTACTATCCTCGCAGAGGAGAGATATAGCAGAGACTTTGAGGTATATCTGCCACGTCCGCAGACCAGAAGTCTCTATCTTATTCTAGCTTTAGTATATGACCTTCCTTTCTTTCGATTGTGTAGACATTCTGGAGTTAGAGCAGTGTATTTCCTTTCTATTAGCCTGTGTTTCCCGTGAGTTTCCAGGTTTTGGGATTAAGTTGTAGACTTCCGCATTTCTTTGAGTTGTATAGGTCGAGCGGCCTTATATGTAGCTATTATTTTACATATGTTCAGTTTTGATTAATTATTTCTGCGAGTTATATTGAATTTCTGCATTGTTAGGCTTACCTAGTTGTAGGAACTAGGTGCCTACACGACATATTTATGGAGGGTGAATTGGGGTCGTGACAATGGTTCATGCCGTTCAACCCTCAGCAGTGCACATTTTACATTTCTGTTGGAGCGGGCCATCGACCTCGGCATGATTTGTGCATGATACATATATTATTTCCTGAGAATTTTAAATGTTGATATTGCCTTTCATGGCTTGATATAATTTGATAAGATAATGAAAAGTAAGCCTTAAAAATCCTTTATTATTTGTTAAAAGTGTTTACCTATTTTCCCACTTTGTGAGTTAGAACTACTGTACAAATCCACGATTTCCTCACACTTTTAGTATATTATTATTGGACCTTTAGCAAGTATTGAAGTCGACCATCTCGTCTCGACTTCTTCGAGATTAGGCCGGATATTCATTTAGTACACGTTGTTTACGTACTCATACTACACTTCTGTGCATTTTTGTTGCACAGGTATATGTAACTCCAGTGGCCTACTGGGCGTAGCAGCACGAATGACTCTGGGACTAGGTGAGTTGCATCATTCGAGACGGCTGCATCTAGAGCAGTTCCTTCCAGTGTACTGTATTTACTTCATGTCCACTGTATTCCGGACAGATGTTGTATTTTATTTTCTTGTCAGTAGATGCTCATGCACTTGTGACACTGGGTTCTGGGATAGTTTGAAGTATTGTATTAACTGCTTATCATTTAGATTTGATTTGAAACTATATTCTTTAAAATTGCTAAATTTGAAGGAAAATCCTAGATTTCAAAAGTATCAAAACGAGATTTTGATTAAGTAATTTGGTTGGCTTGCTTGACAGCAGTGTCCGGCGCCACCATGACCCTTAGTGGATTTTGGGTCATAACAACATGGTATCAGAGCACTAGGTTCCTAGGGTTTCACGAGTCTTGAGCAAGTCTAGTTGAGTCTCGCGGATCGGTACGGAGACATCTGTACTTATCCTCGGGAGGCTGCAGGGCTGTTAGGAATACTTCCCTTCTTGATTCCTTGTCGTGCGATTTGGTTCATGTGAGGCTTACGCCTTTGTCTCCTTCCTACTCAATCTTATGCGAAGCAAAGCGCTTGTTATGAATTGAGAGTTGAAGAATTTTAATAGCACTACGAATACGGTGCGGGTGTTTTTATTTGAACTATTATCGTCGCCTTGTGGAAGAAAATTCTGTTATTTCGGCTTAGCAGCGGTACTTTTGAGGGATCTGAGGTTAGGCACAAGTTTCCATGATGCGTATGAACGAATGTTGCGCAGTAGTGATATGATGGTAGTATGGTTGCCTATGTGTCGGGGCAGTGAAAGACTTGAAGGGAAGTTTACTCAGTGCATAATCAAGAGATTCAGTATTTTATTCCCAGGAGGGGAAAGACAATAGAACTAAGGATGGTCAGATGTGGCCTGGTGGAAGTAATGAGGCTTGGTAATTGCAAGCGTTGTGGAGTTTTCTTCTATGATGGGACGTCATTGTCCTAATTGAACGTGCTAAGTTTGTTGGTGTTATGATCTTCTACAATTCGCCTTTGGGGCAAGATATTGTGAAATAGTATCAGAGGTACAACCGTCAAATATTGCAGGGTGCGGTGGTTCAGGATTGAATCAGTATTTCTAATGTTGGCGGTTCGATAAATATAACTTTCGAAAAAGTTTAAAGCTAGTAGCAATTTGTGGATTCAAGTGCTATGAAGATAAATTTTATTAAGGCAGCGACTGAACAACAAAAGATGAGAAAGATATGTGGGAAGTGTCAGGCAAAGTTTTAAGCTTCTAAAATGCCAGGTTTAGGAAGCATAGGTCGAGCAGTTGATTAAAGAAGTGTGTTGCCCAAAGTGGGAGAGTGGCGGAGTTGCATATGGGCTTTGTAGTGGGATGACCACGTACCTTAAGGAGGGTTTGGAGCGATTTGAGAATATTAGCACTTGGTTATTGGGATCTACAAAAATTTGAAGTAGGGATTCTTGTGCGACGGGAGATTTAATATAACAGGAAGGAGCCGCTTAAATGAAGAACGATGCAGCATAACTTTGAATTGGAAGGGTGTTGCACACAATTAAATGATGTCCACGAGGGGTAAATGGACCTGTGCAGCTGGAGAGCGAGCTCAGGCTCAGGGGATGTTATTGATGCCGTAATAATTGTACCCCGTGCGACAGCATTGGAAGATGCCGGGGAGAGCTTTTATAGGTGGGAAGATGTCGCGTGGTTGGCGAGGCTTCTGCGAAGTATTCTATCGTTTATATAGCAAAGGGATCGGTTGTGCAAATATGATTGATGAGTCAAAATATAAGAAGGGGTTTTACAGAAAGATTTCGAGAACTTTGGCGGTTGATTGCGCAAGGTTATGTCAATAATAGATAAAGAGGACGGGTGAGTTCCTGGTTTGTGAACTAATGGCTTAATGCTAAGTGGGAGAGTCCCACCACCTATGATTGGGTTGCATGGTTAACTACTTGCGAGATTTTTGGCTATTAGCATATCAATGGGCTATTTCAGCTACAAAAAGGATCATAAGTGGTAATTTAAGCAAAGAAATTATTAAAGGTGGGCTATCGTTAGCCCTATTGGCCCATGTTCAGACTTGGGAAAAGATTCAGGATGTTGCCTTGTATATATATATACGGGTTCCCAGGGAAGTGATTCGGTGGGTTCTTTGCCAAGAGAGTATTCATGTGATGGAAGACTCATGGAGCTGATTATATTTGGGGCCAAGTCAGAGCGGGTGGCTCTTAGCAACGGCCCTAGTGGATTCAAAGAGGTCAAGTGTGGTGCCTAATGATTTTGAGCCTATAGGCACAGTTAAGAACCAAGCTTGGTGGCAGTCTATGAGAAGAGGCACAGAATGTTCTATGATGTTTGACTTGTGATGTGGCGATTGGGGGGTACAAAATGGTTCATGGGATTTGAGACAGCATGGTCTCATGATTCAAGTCCACTCAAGATGAGTGCAGATGGAGTCGGTTATGTGTTGGATGGAGTTAGTATTATCTCTAAGGCAATCCAGGATAAATTGGAAAAAGGTAGATTGATTGGCCATAGTTGAAATTGGCATATTGGTGTTAGTGATCAGTTTCCTTCGGCATGATCAAGTTATGCAAGTGATTGTGACGGTACGTATCAGGCTTGTCAGCCGTCGTAATTGATGTTATTCAGAAGCATTCTACTGTTATGGCTTGTTATGTGGAAGCAAATTCCGGAAGGGCTATGGTGGCTTAGACCACTACTTAGAGATTTACATATTTTACGGTTATGAGAATTCACCTATGTGATACTATAGATCTCCTGAAGTGAGTCAAGTAAAAAGTTCATGAAGTGTTAACCTATTAGTGGTTCCGGAGTTATAATGAAAAGCATGTTCTATCGTATATTGGCATGTTGGGTGCAGTGAGTAGTATAGAATTTGAAGTGAAAACCAAAGTTGCAGATCGGTGTTGTCAAGGATGTCGCGAGCTCGGATGAGCAGGAAAGGAGTTATTGATGATTAAAGATTTAAACCAAGTATGAAGATTTGCGATAATGTCATTAAATTGAGAATATATGCCTGGAAGGCACTCAGTTACTGAGTTGTGGACTGTGGATGAGTACTCCGGTTATGACGATCGTTCTCGTGTATTATGAGAAGAGGGAGATTATTATGGACCTTGGAAAGGTTATTAGCCTAGTCAGTGCAACCAGAATCGGCTTGAGGTCGGTGGATGGATTCAAATGTGAATATGGCTCAATATCAGGCCAAACGTGTTCATGTCAGTAATGCGCTCCTTATGGAGGAGTAGTCAGGGTGTTAATTCATTGGCAGATACTTCATGAAGTGATGCATTGTGCAGTGCGAGTTATGAGACGGCTTGAGAAATTGTTTATGTGTTGAGGATCCACGTAGAAGTGATGTTATATGAGCAGATGGCTCTTGAGATTCAGATTGTACATCGCACCTCAGTTGTGCTTGAACTTTGTAGCTTATAGCACTATATGTCCCCTCAGGGATGGTATCATGCACTTAGTGTGCTTGCGACCAAAGTTTGATATTTCATCGTAATGAGAAAATTTGGCTCGATTTGCATCTCCTTATGTGAGCTCTACGTGTGGATCGGGTGGCACGCCACCATGGGTATGTTATTTGGATCGGGTGGCACGCCGCCATGGCTATGTTGTGTGGATCGGGTGGCACACCGCCATGGTTATGATGTTTGGATCGGGTTGCATACCGCAACAATATGATATTCAGTATAGTTCCCCATATCTGTTTATTGTGTTCTGTTTCCTATTTTTCTGAAGGAAGCTCATATTAGTTGTGTGCCCGCGTTGCATGTATGATTCGCGAGCGGGGTAATTGAAATTCCTTTTCAGAGTTCATTTTCCTTTTGTATCGCATTCTAATTTGTAGCCTATTAGCACATTGTGGCATCATATAAGACTTTTGATCATGTCGGGATGGCTTATTGCCCGAGCAATTCATACCGAGCGAGACAAGGTTATTGGATCTAGGGACAGCGCAGAAGGATTATATGAAGTATATTATGGAGATAAGACCATTATATGGTCCAAAATGAGGTGATGGTTTTTGTCAGGGGTATAGACCTAATGATTTGTTGACTCGACGGTTGATCATGAGTTTTGCACATCCCTTCCGTCATGGCGGTATTGTAAAGGTTAGAGTAAGACCTGGGTATGTCATGGGGTGCAATGGGAGCATCAGATTAGTAGGATTTTGACTAAGTTGATCAAAAAAAAGGTTATTATGGTCCGGCGAATAAAGTGATGTAGGACGAACTCAACAAAGTTATGCAGCCATGTTTGGGTACAATGTGAAGTGATTAATATGGCGACCTTATGGTAGATACAGGTAGGGCATAGAATTTCGGATGTTGGAATTGACTTTAAGGCATATCTTCTTGAATAAAAGAGAATATCTTCAGAATTGATCGAGCTAATGTGCTCAAATGAGTTGTGGTAGCACGGGAAGGTGCATGAGAAGTTAAACAGCGATTTTAGACCACTCCAGTGTAGTTCACAGCACATTCGAGGATGAACTTATGTTTAAGTGGGAGAGAATGTAACGACCCGACCGGTCGTTTTGAGCCCTACGCGTCATTCAGCAGTCTGAGGCCAAGAGCAGCTTCATTTCAGGTGTTATGACTTGTACGCGTGGTCGGAATTAAATTTCGGGAAGTTTAGAGTTGATTTGGAAAGAGAATTCTTATTTCTGAAGCTCGAAGTTTAAAGAGTTAACTAGGATTGGAATTTGGAGTAAACAACCTCATAATCGGGATTTGAAGGTTCTAGCAGGTTCGTATGATGATTTCGGACTTGGGCGTATGCCCGGATTGGGTTTTGGATAACTCGGGAGCGTTTTGGCACCTAATATGGAAGTTAGCATTTTGGAAGAAATTTCTTAAGTTTGGCTTGAAGTGCATTTCAATATTATCAATGTCTGTTTGGGATTCCGAGTCTAGGAATAGCTCCGTATGGTGATTCTGGAGTTGGGAGCGCGATCGGAAGTGAATTTGGAGGTCCGTAGGTCATTTTGGAGCCATTTGGCTAAAGATAGAAATCTGAAGGTTTTTGAGAAACTTGACCGGGGGTGGACTTTTTGATATCGGGGTCGGAATCCAATTCTGAAAGTTGGAGTAGGTCCGTAATGTTGAATATGACTTGTGTGCAAACTTTGAGGTCAATCGGACGTGATTTGATAGTCTTAAGCATCGAAAGTAGAAGTTAGAAGTTCTAAAGTTCATAAAGCTTGGATTGGGATTTGATTCATGATTTTAGCGTTGTTTGATGTGATTTGAGGCTTCGAGCAAGTCCGTAATGTGTTTTGGGACTGATTGGTATGATTAGTTGGGGTCCTGGGGGCCTCGGATAGATTCCGGGTGGTTAACGGATCGAAAATGGGATGTTTGGAATTGAGGATTTGCTGGTTGCTGTCATAATCGTACCTGGGGAAGAGGTGCCGCAGGTGCGGAGCCGCAGAAGCGGCTAGGAAGGCGCAGGTGCGGATTTTGTTCAAAGGCCTGAGGATCGCAGATGCAGTCAAGGTTCCGAAAAAGCGGGACTGCATCTGCGGAGAAGTGGTCGCAGAAGCAGAAGAGAGGATCTTGGAGAAGACCACAGATGCGGTCAAAGTTCCACAGAAGCGGGACTGCATCTGTGGGAGGCACGTCGCAGAAGCGAGCAAGGGTTGGCCCAGGGAGGACCATAGATGCAGCTTTGTCGCCGCACCTGCGGAACCGCAAAAGTGGTCAATGAACCGCAGGTGCGGAAATACCTGGAGGCAGAAGGTTATTTTAACTCGGGGTTTGGTCATTCTTCCCCCATTTTTCACTTGCCATGGGCGATTTTGGGGAGCTTCAAAGGGGGATTTTCGTCATCTACGACAAGATAAGATATCCCCACCTATTATGAGTTAAATACATCAATTATGTATGGATTTAAGCATGAATTGTGTAAACAAATTTGGGGTGTTGGTAGAAAGACCTAGAAATTATATTCTTGGGATTTAGTCACGATTTTGGGTATGAAATTTAGAGAAAATTATATATTTGAGTTCCTAAGGTCATGGGTAATCTTTATCTTCAAAAAAAATTGGATTTTCGGGCACGTGGGCCCGAGGGTGTTTTGGTTCACTTTTCGATCGGAGTTAGGAATTGCTATAAAATAGATTGTAATGAATATCTGAGCATATATTAATGGATTTACGTAACCGTTGGCTAGTTTTGGAGCGTGGTGCATCAAGTAGAGTCTTCGGAAGGGCGTGGAATGTCGGATATGGATCTTCAGAGCGAGGTGAGTCTCCTTTCTAATCTTGTAAGAGGGAATTGTCCCCATAGGTGAAATAATTGATTATGTGCTTCTATTTGGGGGGGCTACTTACGTACAAGGTGACGAGAGTCCGTGCATAGCTACTACTATGATATTATCCGGGTAGATAGGACCCAAAAGCATGTTATACTTGGATTATGTATGAACCCATTGATAGCTTGAATTGCTTAAATCACATTGAATTAGTAAGTGAATTTCTAAAAGGATTAAACTTCATTTCTTAAAATTTGTTAAAGGAGAATTGTTTTTATTTGGATAAATATTCCCGATAAGTTCTTAATTGACTGATTGAGCATGTATCCCTATGTGCACCTGCGTCGCATACATGATTCGCGAGCAGGGTATGTTTTTATTTATGGAACGGGCCAAATGCCTCGGCAGATTAAATAGATGCATCTATGGTTTGTGCCGTTCAACCCTAGGCAGTGCACAGTTTACATTTCTATTGGAGCGGGTCGTCGACCTCGACATGATTTGCACATAATACATATATTATTTCTTGAGAATTTTAAATATTGATATTTCCTTTCATGACTTGATATAATTTGATAAGATAATGAAAAGTAAACCTTGAAAATCCTTTATTATTTGTTAAAAGTGTTTACCTGTTTTCCCGCTTTGTGAGTTAGAACTGCTGTACAAATCCACGATTTCCTCACACTTTTAGTATATTATTATTGGACCTTTAGCAAGTATTGAAGTCGACCATCTCGTCTCTACTTCTTCGAGATTAGGCGAGATACTCATTGAGTACACGTTGTTTACGTACTCATACTACACTTCTGTGTATTTTTGTTGCACAGATATATATACCTCCAGTGGCCTACTGTGCGTAGCAGCACAGATGGCTCTGGGACTAGGTGAATTGCATCATTCGAGACGGCGGCAGCTAGAGCTGTCCATTCCAGTGTACTGTATTTACTTCATGTTCACTGTATTCCGGACGGATGTTGTATTTTATTTTCTTGTCAGTAGATGCTTATACACTTGCGACACCGGATTCTGGGATGGTTTGAAGTATTGTATTAACTACTTATCATTTAGATTTGATTTGAGACTATATTCTTTAAAATTGCTAAATTTGAAGGAAAATCCTAGATTTCAAAAGTATTAAAACGAGATTTTGATTAAGTAATTTGGTTGGTTTGCCTGACAGCAGTGTCCGGCGCCACCATGACTCTTAGTGAATTTTGGGTCGTGACACAAATGGTCATTCAACTATCTCAAATTATCTTCTAAAGTCACATTTCTTTTATTTGTAATAACAAAGTCACTGAACTATACCTATTGCACTCAGAAGGTCACTCAACTAGATTTTTCAAATTTTGGATTGTCAAATAACTATTTTACCCTCTAAATTATAAATATTTATCTTCTTTTATTTTTTTTAAAACTTTTTAATATTATAATTTTCCCTTTTTAATTTATATTATGGACTTATCTATGGAATAAATAAATATTATTTATAAATAAAAAAATATTTAAGCATATATTATGCTTGAATAACAAAATAATGAGCATAGTAAAAGAATTAATTAGAATAATTTATTTCTAATAAAAAATTTAGTATTAACAACAAAAATTTAAAATTTTATTTACAAAATTAAGAATAAAAGAAAATAAAGGTTATAAAATATACATTCCATGCACGTAATAAAAAAAATAATTATTTAAATAAAAATATTTTTATAATATATATTATATACTCTTGAAAATTGTGAATTATATTATATATATTACATGCACGACTTAACATATCATATTTTACCCTATACCGATTGTCCCACTGCTTTCCGGTGATATAACTTTGTGTCGTCGGAAAGTTGGTAGAAACATAATAATATAATTGAGCATAATTTTCAAGAATATATAATATATAAAAATATCTTTTTTTAAATAATTATTTTTATATTACGTGCATGGAATATATATTTTACAACCTTTATTTTCTTTCATTCTGAATTGTGTAAATAAATTTTTGAATTTTTGTTATTAATACTAAAATTATTATTACTAACAAATAATTCTAATTAATTTTTTTTACTATGCTCATTATTTTGTTATTCCATAATATATGTTTGAATACTTTTTTAATTTATAAATAATATTGATTTATTCTATAGGTAAGTCCATAATATAATTAAAAAGAAAAAATTAATATTAAAAAGTTTTTAAAATAATGAAAAGAAGATAAATATTTATAATTTAGAGGGTAAAATAGATATTTGGCAATCCAAAATTTGAAAAATCTAGTTGAGTGACCTTCTGAATGCAATAAGCATAATTCAGTAACTTTGTTGTTACAAACGAAAGTAAAGTGACTTTAGAAGATAATTTGAAATAGTTGAGTGACCATTTGAGTAATGGACTCGAATTTTACCATTATTATTGAAATTAGCTAGTAATCAGTTGTACAATCTCACGTACTATCTTTTTTTACATAACCACTTTATGTTCCTATGAATAGTAACCTTAAATTGGCTTTTGATAGGGTTAATGTCAATTTTTTACATTGTGTATATAATTTAAATCCATATTAATAATGTGTAAACCATTTTCTGTGACGACCCGGCCTCTTGTCACGTGAGCTACCGCCCCGTTTCCCTCATATTATGCTTCACTATGTTTCAATATCGGTATTTGAGTTGATTGGGTAGAATTGGATTGGTTTTAGTTGGAAATGAGACACTTAGTCTCTAAAGGAAAGCTTGTTTTCGAAAAGCCAACTGGAAGTTGGCTATTTAGTTAGGAGGCTCGGATGTGAATTCTGACGATTCGGTTAGCTTCGGGGGATGATTTATGACTTAGAAGTGAAATCGAAATTGAATTTGGAGTTCCGGTGTAGAATTAGGCTTGAATTAGCTAAGTTTGAATTTTGGCGAATTCCGGTGGATAGGTGAGATTTTGATCCGAGGGTCGGAATAGAATTTCGAGAGTTTTAGTAGCTTCGTTAGGTGATTTTGGATATGTCTGCAAATTTTCAAGTCATTCAGACATCGTTTGGTCGGGTTTTTTGATCGAAAGTGCATTTTGGAAGTTCTTGGAGAACTTAGGCTTTGATTTGGTAAAATTTGATGATTTTGATGTTAACAATAATATTTTGATGATTGGAACAAGTTTGAATAAGGTTGTTGGATGTGTTGGTATTTTTGGTTGAGGTCCCGGGGGCCTCGGGGTGATTTCGGATGATTAATCGGAAGTTAGAAGCATTTTTGTTGCGGCAGATTTTTTTTGAGCCTTCTGGTATTTCCGCATCTGCGGAAAAGGAGCCGCTTAAGCGGTTCCGCAGATGCGGTGGGGAAAGTCGAAGAAGAGATCTTGAGTGGCCCAGGGGATTTCCGCAGAAGCGGATGAAGGAGCGCAGAAGCGAGTTTGGCTTGGGTGATGAAGTTCCGCAGAAGCGGAACTTGGTCCGCATAAGCGGGGCCGCAGGAGCGGAGTATTGGCCGCAGAAGCGGACTTAGGGATCCGCAGAAGCGTGTTTTTGTGTCGCAGAAGCGGTCATGGGAAATTAAGTGAAAACCCACAGAAGCGGATAATTGGGCGCGAAAGCGATAACGCCGAAGCGGTTATGGGAACCGCAGAAGCGAAAATCGGGCCTGTGTTATAGTGAATAGTGTTCACAAACTAGGAAAAAGAAGAAAACGATTTGGACTTTGAACGAGAGGCAATTTTGGGCGATTTCGAAGAGGATTCGAAGGGATATCATCATGTATGAATATTTGGACTCGGATTATATTATTTTGGTGTAAAAACATGAATTAATCACGGAATTTCAAGGAATTAAAGGGTAAAAATGGAGGTTAGGGCTTGAAACCTAAGAAAGTGTAAACTTGGAATTTTAGGGGTCAAATGGACTCCGATTTTGATGAATTTGATATGGGTAGACTCGTGGCGAGATGAGGAGTCCGGTAATGTGAACTTTGTAATTTTTCGAGAAGTGGGCCCGGGGCTCAGGTTTTGCTAGTTTCAAGATTTTTGATATTTTTCGTTTGTTTTCGATTGGGTATTGTTCCCTTTGTATATTGTGATGCATTCGCTCTGATTTTGGTTATATTCGACGCGCGTGGAGGCCGAATTGAGGGGCAAAGGCGTCGCGAGCTAGAGATTTCACCGGTTCGAGGTGAGTAATACTTGTAAATGATATACTGAGGGTTTGAAACCCCGAATTTGCACATCATAGTGTTGTATTGTGGTGACTCGCACGCCAGGTATGAGCGTGGGGTAGAGCACTGTTGGGGATTGTGACTTGGTCCGTCCCGGTTGTTGATTTTACTGTGTAATTGACTGAAAACTACTTGATGCTATCATGATTTAGGCTGATTACCATATTTTGGGCTGATTGCCAATTATTTGTATCCATCAGGGATTGATATCACTATTTTTGCATTACGTTACATATTATATGATCTCAATCCAAGGTTCTAAATACTGTTTTGCAAACTCAGCCATCTTTCTAAGATTTGAAAAACTTAAATGATATTTTACTGACGTTTTGAGCTGAGAACTGCTATTTTACTATTTCCCAAGGGGCTTATGTGCATTTCTGGACTAAGCATGGATCGGGCTGCGTACTGCAGCAGTGTTATGTGTGCATTTTTGGACTGAGGATGGATCGGGCTACGCACCGCAGCGGTGTGATATTGATATTGTGCTTGGACTGTAGGAGCCCCTCCGGAGTCTGAACCCCCACAGTGAGCGCGGGTACCCAAATGGATCTGGCTGTACGCCGCAGCGGTCATGTGCATTGCATTGCATTCATGCATTGATTCCTGTCTGTACTACGTGGCATGACATTTAGCACTCTCATATCATTGGCATCTATGCCATTTCTTGCACTGTGTACCAGATACCCTGGTGTTATTTGTAAATAGAGTGCTGTGCCCGAGGGACTGACTTGTGTGCAGACTTGCACTACCTGATATCGCATTCATATGCTTAATGTTGGAAAAAGAATATTTTCAAAAGAGATTTTTAAACTGAGCTAGACGTTTCTAAAGCATTTTCACGGTTTTACTATTTTGTTCAAAAGGTTGTATTGCACTATATAGCATGATGGAGTGTGCTTACGTGATTTCTTACCGCTCAGTTATTATTTACACTTATTACCACTGAGTTGGAAGTACTCACTTTACTCACTGCACCATGTGTGCAGATTCAGGTACCTTGGGAGTTTAGCTGAGTTTTTGCTAATTTTCAGAGTTTATTTGGAGTCGTCGAGGTAGGTGTCTAACGTCCGTAGGACCCGACTCCTCCTCTATCCCTTTTATTATCTTTTCACAGTTTTGAGACATTGTATTATTTGGAGTCTTGTCACACTGTATTATTAGAGGCTCTAGACTCATGACCCCCAGGTCTTTGGGAGTGTATTCGGTGTTATCCTGATATTCAGTTTGGTTTCTATATATATATCAATTAAAACTTTTAGCGTTATTGTTGATTAATGATATTCAAATAACTGGTTTTGAGCTTCATGCTCGGGTTGAGAGTGTAAATGGTCGGGCTTGCCTAGCAGTTGTTTTGGGCGCCAACATGACCAGGATTGGGGTTGTGGCAAGTTGGTATCAGAGCCTAGGTTACTAGGCCTTATGAGTCAAGAGCCGATTAGTAGAGTCTCGCGGATCGATACGGAGACGTCTGTATTTATCCTCGAGAGGTTGCAGAACCTTTAGGAAGACTTCACTTTCTTGGAATTCTTATCGTGCGTACTTGATTCAGCTTGAGATGTAACTCTTTAAATTCCTTCCACATGTCTATATACGCACATGAGCGCTTAGTATTATAAGTGCCCTGATGGCTTGTGATTCCCCGATCAAGGGGCGAGATGTGATCCCGTGAGTTCGATGTTGGGCCAGTCTGGAGGACTTGAGGCCGGATGCCTATGGCTGGAGCACTGAGGTGCTGATCGTGTGGGCAAGTGTTTTGAACTTATATGTTCGGTAATATCGCTATTAGCCGGAATGGCGGTTTGGTATTCATGTGATGAGATGTTATTATATGACTTGGTAGTGACGAAGGAGTCTGCTGAATGATAGATGAGCTGGTAAGTGTTCGATTCCTATTGTGATCTGTTGTGTAGCCCCGAGTTATGGGCGCGTGAAGAATATTTTTCGTGTCTCCTAGTTGGAAAGTAAGGTGCATTACATATGATGGTATG
>MU777321.1:110384-124052 GCA_026770625.1 Nicotiana glauca | reverse complement strand
CAAGCCTATCATTCTCTCTTGCTGCTCCTAATGTCAACACCCAAAACCCCGCACCTCCACAAAACACCCCGCAACCACAAATACAACCTACCCATGCTCAAACCTGCTACAATGCTCCATTACTCATTCCCGATCCACCAACCACCACAAACAACCACCTCCATAACACTCCTATCTTTGTGGATACCATACCTCACTACACCCAATCGATCTTAAACACACCGGAGTCTGATGACAAAGACTCCCTCATCAGGAACTTAGCAGCTGAGCTCAAGAAGTTAACTAGTCGGATCTAGGGTGTCGAAGGTACAAAGGCATTGAGGGGCTGAACTATGAAAACTTATGCATTTAGCCAGATGATGAACTTCCGGAGGGGTACAAACCTCCCAAGTTCGAAGTGTTTGATGGATCCGAAGATCCCAGGGTTCACCTGAGGACCTATTATGACAAGTTAGTAGGGGTTGGAAGAGACGAGAAAATCCGCATGAAGCTCTTCATGAGGAGTTTGAAAGGAGATGCACTGTCCTGGTACATCAATCAGGACCCCAAGAAATGGAAAATTGGGTAGGTATGGCAACGGACTTCATAGATAGGTTCCGTTTCAATACAGAGAGCGCACCGGATGTGTTCTACATATAAAAATTGAAGAAGAAGCCCACCGAGATATTCTGCGAGTATGCTACTCGTTGGAGGTCAGAAGCTGCGAAGGTCAGGCCAGCCCTGGAAGAAGAACTAATGAATAGGTTCTTCGTCCGGGCTCAAGATCCCCAATATTATGAAAGATTGATGTTGATCGAGGGTCAAAAGTTCTCTGATATCATCAAACTCGGAAAAAGAATTGAGGAAGGCATCAAGAACGGTATGGTAACAAATCTTGAAGCATTGCAAGCCACCAATAAAGCTTTACAAACTGGTGGCGTGTCCAAGAAGAAAGATGTAAGTGCCGTGATGATCGCACAGGGAGCCAAATCACCACCAAAATACCATACCTACCCATCACCTCTACTTACATATCAGCCTATCCCAAATTACCAAGCACTCGCACTATCCACCTCCTATTTACCAATCTACTCCACCTCTCACATATCAACCCACTTCACCCAGATACTCTCAACCAACACCTGTTTACCAAGCTTATAACACTCAACCCACTCACTACCAATTGCCATCTACCCTCCAAAATTTCCCAAGGCCCAGACCAAATTTAGACCGAAAACCTCCCAGGCAGTACACAGCCATCGCTGAGCCAATCGATCAATTATATGAGAGACTCAAAGCTGCCGGTTATGTCACTCCTATCCCAGCCAAAACACCAGAAAATCCCTCCCAGTGGATCAACCCCAACAAGACCTGTGCGTATCACTCCGGCATGAAGGGGCACACCCTTGACGAATACCGTTCGTTGAAAGACAAGATTCAGACTCTGATCGACAACAAGGTCATCTTAGCAAAGGAGCCCACTCCTAATATTCGTAACAACCCCCTGCCTAACCACAAAGGTGGAGAAGTTCATGTGATTGAGATCGAGGACGATTGGGACCCCAAAGGGTGGATAGGTTTGATTGCTGAAGGAAATGAACCGAAGAAGCCAGCATTTACCCTTAACCCAATTGTTGTGCAAAATCAGCCCTCCAAGGATGACGAAGTAAATATGTCTGTACCACTTGAATTTGAAGCGCCTCCTTCTGCAAAGGCGTCTGGGCTGATCGAAGTTGAGTTTGGGGTTCCAAAGGCACCTACACCCTTTGAAGTAGCTGTGTTGCCACCAAGGGTGCCTATTCTGGTGCAGTGACTGACATGACACCATTCCACTCAAATGCCATACCATGGGATTACACTGCCGAAGCTAGGAGGAAAGGAAAGATAAAGACAGGAGAAACGATTGCCGCACAAGGAATGACTAGAACAGGGAGGGTCTACACCCTAGAGCACCTAGATGAGTTTGATAAGCAAGCCCCGGGACGTCCCATTGAGACAGGACCCAACAATCTTTGGAGTAAAATACAGGCTAAGGGATACTCGGTCGCTGAACAGTTGAACAAAATACCAACACAAATATCTATCCTGGCTCTTCTGCAGAGTTCAGATGCTCACAAGAATGCTTTAATGAAGATACTGAGCAAAGCCTATGTGCCTAGCAATATAATCGGAGGAGAGATGGCAAACATGGTGGGGAAAGTACTGGAAAGCCACAAAATAACCTTCCATGAAGACGAATTGCCACTAGAGGGTTTGGGTCATAACAAGGCACTACACATCACTGTGCAATGCGAAGATTATTTCATCACCACAGTCCTGATCGATGGAGGATCCAGCCTCAATATATGCCCACTTGTAACTCTCAGAACTTTGGGAAAAAGCCTGCACGAGATCAAAGATGGGGCTATCAATGTCAAAGCCTTCGATGGGTCCCAGAGATCTACTATTGGAGAAATCATCCTGTGCTTGCAAATGGGACCAATGTGGTTCGACGTCGACTTCCAAGTAATAGACGTCCCGGCATCCTGCAACCTACTGTTAGGATGCCCCTAGATCCACGCTGCTGGAGCCGTAGCATCGACCCTACATTAGGCGGTAAAGTTTGAATGGAATCACCAGGAAGTGATCATCCATGGCGACGGTAGTAATCCCATATACAGTCGCCAGACCATCCCAATGATCGGAGGCAGAAAAAGAATAGGCAGAGAGACATACCACCGCATCGAAAGGGTCAACGCTGTAGACAAAGACAAGTGGTGGGACAACAAGATTGAAAGCATCCTGAATTGGTGCGGGCACGAGCCTGGAAAGGGACTCAGCAAGAACCTTCAGGGAATCACTAAGCCCATCACACTGAAAAAGCATGGCACTACTTTTGGCTTAGGCTACGACTATACTTGGAAGGAATTCCAGAATTGGTCGCCACCATGGTGCAGCCCCTACTATCCGTTGGAGTTTCTGATACCTAGCGTGGATCAAACCTTCCAGCCAACAGATACTATATACGGGTCCAAAGAAGATGAGACATTGTCAAGCATGAAGAATTTGTTCCTAGAGGATGATGATATGGACTGTTGTGTTCTTTTTGAGGAGGAGGGGGAGGAAGGCCCTTCCATACAAGCTACAAGAAAAGGAGACCGCCTCAATAATTGGTCAATTAGGACCGTCAGGGCCCGGAAAGCTTCGGGGAAGCAAGGCTAAACAAAAGCATCATGCATCTCATTTTTAGCTTACTTTACTAGTTGATTTTCTTCCCGCATTGTCTTTATTTCAAAAAGAGCTCCGTTGTTTCGAACAATTATGGATTCAATCAAAGCATTTCAGTTTATCATAAATATCTTGCTTATTATTTTCCCTATCATTTACTCTATTTTATAGAGCATTACTACAGCTTATCTTGACGATGAACCAATGACTATGACTTGCAATGAAACAACACAACAAAAGGAAATAGACTCAGAAGAAGACGAGATACCCGAAGAGGTCGCCAGAGAAGTTGAGAATTTTGAGAATAGACCTAAGTCCAACCTGAAAGAAACTGAGGTCATTAATTTGGGAGATGTAGAGAATGTCAGAGAAACTCGCATCAGTGTTCACTTGTCGCCATCAGAAAAGGAAGAATATATGGAATTTTTGAAAGAATATGAGGACATATTTGCCTAGTCGTATTATGATATGACTGGCCTCAGCACGTCCATCGTAACTCACAAACTGCCAACAAATCCAGCCTGTCCGTCGGTAAAGCAGAAGCTCAAGAAGTTCAAACCTGATATGAGTTTTTAAAATCAAAGAAGAGGTTACTAAGTAGGTCAAAGCCAAGGTTCTCAGCGTAGTGGAATATCCAACGTCGTGCCAGTACCAAAGAAGGATAGGAAGGTCAGAATCTATGTCGACTACCGGGATCTCAACCGGGCCAGTCCCAAAGATGACTTTCTCTTGCCAAACATACATATTCTTATCGACAATTGTGCCAGGCATGAGTTGCAGTCTTTTGTTAATTGTTTCGTTGGGTATCATCAGATATGGATGGATGAGGAGGATGTAGAGAAAATGGCTTTCATCACGCAGTGGGGAGTGTATTGCTACAAAATGATGCCATTTGGGTTAAAGAATGCCGGTGCCACCTACATGAGAGCCATGACTACTATCTTTCACAACATGATACACAAGGAGATCGAGGTATACGTGGATGACGTCATTGTCAAATCCAAGAAAGCCGCTGATCATAGGGAAGATTTGAGAAAATTCTTCAACAGACTGAGAAGGTATAACCTGAAACTGAATCCCGCCAAGTGTGCATTCGGGGTTCCTGCCAAAAAACTACTAGGATTCATCGTGAGTCATCAAGGAATAGAATTGGACCCATCAAAGGTCAAAGCCATCCAAGAATTTCCAACGCCAAAGAATAAGAAGGACGTGATGAGTTTCCTGGGGAGACAACTATATCATCCGGTTCATAGCCCAGTCCACAGTCATTTTTGAACCCATCTTTAAAATACTGAAGAAAGACGCTGCTACTAGATGGACCGACGATTGTCAGAAAGCCTTTGACATAATCAAGGAATACCTATCAACGCCGCCAGTCTTGGTTCCTCCTGAGCCAAGAAGACCTTTATTACTTTACCTTGCAGTATTGGATGGAGCATTCGGTTGTGTCCTAGGACAACATGATAAAACGGGGAGAAAGGAGCAAGAAATCTATTATCTCAACAAGAAGTTCACCCCGTACGAGGCCCGGTATTCTCTATTAGAGCGCACCTGTTGTGCTCTGACTTGGGCAGCTCAAAAATTAAGGCATTATTTTTGTGCCTACACTACCTATCTCATATCTAGGATGGACCCGCTGAAATAAATTTTCTAGAAGCCCATGCCTACTGGCAAGCTCGCCAAGTGGCAAATCTTGTTGAGTGAATTTGACATTGTTTATGTGACTCAAAAAGCAATCAAGGGTCAAGCCATAGCAGATCACCTCGCCGAGAATCCTATTGGCGAAGAATACGAACCCTTGAAAACGTATTTTCCTGATGAAGAGGTGTCCTTTGTAGAAGAGGGTATTGCAGAATCCTATGATAGTTGGAGGTTGTTTTTTGACAGAGCTGCAAATTTCAAAGGAGTTGGCATAGGAGCAGTCCTGGTATCAAAAACCGACCAGCATTACCCGATATCCGCCAAGCACAGGTTCCCTTGCACAAACAACATGGCTGAATATGAAGCTTGCATCCTGGGACTCAAGATGGCCATTGACATGAAAATTCAAGAATTACTAGTGATCGGGGACTCAGACCTGCTCATACATCAAGTTTGAGAAGAATGGGCCACAAAAAACTCCAAGATACTCCCCTATTTGCATCACATACGGGAGTTAAGGAAAAGATTCACAAAGACAGAATTCCAACATGTCCCCAGGGTCCAGAATGAATTCGCTGATGCATTAGCCACTTTATCATCCATGATCCAGCATCCAAATATGAATTACATTGACCCCATCCTAGTAAGGATCTATGATCAGTCGGCTTATTGTGCTTACGTTGAGGAAGAAGCGGACGGGAAGCCATGGTTCCACGACATCAAAAGGTATTTGACCACAGGGGAATATCCAAAACTTGCCAACGCTACTCAAAAGCGCACACTTCGGAGGTTATCCAACAATTTCTTTCACAGCGGAGGAATCCTATACAAGAGAACTCCCGATTTGGGCTTGTTAAGGTGTATCGAAGCAAAAGAAGCAACCAGACTATTGGACGAAGTGCACGCTTGGACATACGGGCCACACATGAATGGTTTTGTCTTAGCAAAGAAGATACTCCGAGCAGGTTATTTTTGGATGACTATGGAAATAGACTGTATTCAGTACGTTCGCAAGTGCCACCGCTGTCAGATATATGCAGACATGATAAAGGTGCCTCCAAACGAGCTTACTGCAACAAGCTCATTGTGTCCATTTGTCGCCCGGGGGATGGATGTTATCGGACCTATTGAGCCTGCCGCATCAAACGGGCACCGGTTTATCCTGGTGGCAATTGATTATTTCACCAAATGGGTTGAAGCAGCATCATATATGGAAGTAACTAAGAAAGTTGTGGTAGATTTCGTGCGTGACCGTATTGTTTGCCGGTTCGGGGTTCCAGAATAAATCATCACTGATAATGGTTCAAACCTCAACAACGATCTGATGAAAGCAATGTGTGAGGCAATCAAGATCAAGTACAAGAAATCTACAGCCTACAGGTCTCAGATGAATGGAGCTGTAGAGGCAGCAAACAAGAACATCAAGAAGACACTAAGAAAGATGATCGAAAGTCACATATAATGGCTTGAGAAGTTATCATTTGCTTTGCTGGGATATCGTACCACGGTCCGCACATCAACCGGGGCGATTAGCCCTTATAGATGGAAAAAGAATGAATGCAATTTGCCACAGTCAGTTGTATCAGAACAGAATGTCCAGAGCCTTCAACAAAGGAGTTCAGCCAAGGAAGTTTACACCGGGGCAGCTGGTGTTGAAGAAAATATTCCCACATTAAGATGAAGCCAAGGGGAAATTCTCTCCCAACTGGCAGGGTCCATACATGGTTCACCAGATTCTAACTGGAGTAGCCCTTATTCTTGCAGAAATGGACGGAGAAGTCTGGCCGAAGCCAATCAACTCAGATGCAGTGAAATGATACTATGTGTAACCATCTATGATTTCTTTATGATGTAATTTGAACTACGTTTGACCTGATTCCCATTTAAGAGGGGATACGTAGGCAGCCATATGGGTTCGGTCACAATTTAATAAAAATCTCATTTCCTCCTATTATTGAAACTGGGGCAGAATTTTGAGGAGGACCCTCAAAATTCTGAAGCTAGTCTTCAGCCACTCATCGCCAGGGATGTCACCTCAGTAAACTGGGGCAGAATTTTAAGGAGGACCCTTAAAATTTCGAAGCTAGTCTTCAGCCACTCATCGCCAGGGATGTCACCTTAGTAAACTGGGGCAGAATTTTGAGGAGGACCCTCAAAATTCCGAAGTTGATTCTTCAGCCATTCAGCGCAGCCATCAGAAGTGTCAACCTAGTAAACTGGGGCAGAATTTTGAGGAGGACCCTCAAAATTCCGGAGCAAGAGAGGTTGCAATGTTTTGAACCACGTCACAGTCATTGGTTCATTTAAACAAAACTATTTTCTACTTACGTTATATTTGTTAAATCATGCATAACTATGATAGCTACTGTTTAGCAATGCTACCCCAATGATACGCAACGTCGGAGGCCACAGGAAAACAAACTAACCTTTCCCCCGTTACAAAACTCACAATTTTTCTTTGGATGCAGGCACCCAAGTCATAAAGTTACTAGACATGTTACGCTATCACATTAAACCGGCGCACCTATTCTCATTTGCTACCCGCACGCAATATTCCCCAGCAGCCGCAACATCACAATTAGTTACCAGCAATCAGCTAAGAATCTTTACTACCGTCTGCATTTCCTGCATTGCATAAGGCTACTTTTTTGCCTTTCGAGACTAAGCGTTGTCTCCATCTGCATTATCTGCATTGCATAAGGCTATCTTTCTACCTTTCGAGACTAAGCGTTGTCTCCATCTACATTATCTGCATTGCATAAGGCTACCTTTCTGCCTTCCGAGACTAAGCATTGTCTCTATCTACATTATCTGCATTGCATAAGGCTACCTTCCTGCCTTTCGAGACTAAGCGTTGTCTCCATTTAGCACCATCTGCATAAGGCTACCTTCCTGCCTTCCGAGACTAAGCGTTGTCTCCATCTGCATTATCCGCATTGCATAAGGCTATCTTTTTGCCTTCCGAGACTAAGCGTTGTCTCCATCTGCATTATTTGTATTGCATAAGGCTAACTTTTTGCCTTCCGAGACTAAGCGTTGTCTCCATCTGCATTATCTGCATTGCATAAGGCTACCTTTCTGCCTTCCGAGACTAAGCGTTGTCTCCATCTGCATTATCTGCATTGCATAAGGCTACCTTCCTGCCTTCTGAGACTAAGCGTTTTCTCCATCTGCATTGCATAAGGCTATCTTTTTGCCTTCCGAGACTAAGCATTGTCTCCATCCTGCATTGTCTGCATAAGGCCACCCTTTCTGCCTTCCGAGGTTAAGCTCTACCTCCACTTGCATGTCTGAAATACCGCCACTTTATCTTTCTTGCATGGCTGAAATACCGCCACTTTCATTTACATCTTGCAAATCGGTGAAAGTATCGCCATTTTACTTATCATATCGGCTGGAATACCGCCGTGCTGCATGTAAATTTTTCTATCGGCTGAAATATTGCCATTTTACTTATCATATCGGCTGGAATATCGCCGTACTGCATTTAAATTTTTCTATCGGCTAAAATATCGCCATTTTACTTATCATATCGGCTGGAATATCGCCGCACTGCATTCAAATTTTTCTGTCGGCTGAAATATCGCCATTTACACTTTTGCGTCGGCTGAAATACCGCCAAATCTTGCATTTCATGGGCTAAAATATCACCAAACTATCCAAAGGCGTCATCATTCGAAGGCACCATCTTCATAGCCCGAGAACACCATGCCATAGCCTAAGGATCCCACTTTATATCTTGCCCATCATTATTCAAAGTCATCATGATTCGGAGGCACCATTATCATATCCCGAGAACATCATTTTATAGTCTGCGAATCCTTCAATTTTGCGCTTCATGGCCCAGGACATCATGGTCTGAGGACGTCATCCTAACTGTCCAAAGACAGCATTTATGGTCCGATGGGAACTTGCATCATGTTTAAGTTTATGCACAATATACACCTATATTGCTCATTTGCAGGTACACCGGCTAGCAATGGCCGTCTCAGCAGGAGTGACTCCGTTCTGATCTTGCAACCGATCAACTTCAAAACGCCTTTTGCTTCCGAGCGTCGCATCGCGTCCGTCCTTTCAAACCTCCGTGGGCATGTTCCGTCAACAGTTCCTGAACTTCATACAGACTGATTCCTGTAAGACCAGGGATATGTAGGCAGCTCAGAAACTAGAGCTCGGTCAAATTCTTTTCAAAACGCCGCTTCTGGTCAAAATTGGTCATCATATCTTTACCCGACAACTCTTTCATCCTTCTCGGGTAAAGAGAGGCAGCTGTTGATACCCAATTTTTTCCGATGAATTTTATACACCCAAATGTTCCCAAAATAGTATATTCATGCATATATAAGCATTCCCAAGAGTTTTGGTATTTTTCCTTATTTTGTAAAGTTCTTAGAATCAATTTGTTGTCTATTTTAATAGTTCAAAATTCAATAATTATTTTCAGACTATCATTATTGGCGAATAATTTATTTTATTCTCATATTTACACCAAAATGTAATTAAGGTGATTTTCGTATATTTTTACAAAATTGCTCGTTATTTTTAAAAGCTAATCGCATATAAATGTAATTATAGCTTATTCTACGATTAATAGTGTTTTATAATTGTAAAATTAGTTCTAATATTTTTTTAATTAATACATATGTATTATTAATTGGTTCAGCATCTTTAATTTTCTATTTAAAATCATTTTTTTTACTATTTTTTACAAAATAACAGGGGGAAAACTGGCTATTTCTATTTTGGCCACATTTAATTTCAATTATAGCCTCAATTTGGTTTTAATCTTAAACCCAATTGACCCCAAATCAGGCCCCAAATCGACAACCTAATTCAATTTTTTAGCCGACCCCTGACCCAATTAACAAACCCGTCCGTTTGTATTTTTAAATCCTGGTCGTTGATCATTTTGATCAACGGCCCTCATTCGTTCTTTCCTTTTTAATTCTACATGACCTAACCCTAACCCTCATTTCCCCTTCGACCACCGACTTCAAACCCTCCCCTTCTCTCAAATGCTCTCAAGCCCTCGAAACCCTAATCATCTCCCTCGTTTTCTCCGATCAATCTCACTGGAGTCCATGGCTTCTCAGGCCATGGATAGCCTGTGCTCACCTGCTTTAACCCCCAGGCCTTGGTTGTTCAAAGTTTTAAGGTCCGACCTCAATGATGCATGTTTGGATTTTCCGCCGATCTGTGCTCCTATGCCTTCTTCGGCTCCATTCCAACGTGTTCAAGCCTCAAGAGCTTAGATATGGCTCAGATTTACTCCAGGCCAGATCCTTTCCAAGCCTTCTCATTACTAGTGTTTTTGAGAAACCCTAAAAGCTTGTTCGAGGTTCCTTCTTCCTTTTTTTTCTTAGATCTGTGATAGATCTGTGTTATACTTGAGGTTTTAAATCCTTTCCTTAGTTTTCTTTCCAAAACTAGTCTGTTTCAATTTAGGTCTTTCAAAATCTTAAAAACGATTTCCGTTTCTTCTTTTTCTTCTTTCTTTGTGTGAATCTACTTGTTTATGCCATGTTTTATGAGTTTTCGCTTATGTCTTGTATCCTTTCCTCGCATGTCTTCTCCTATTTGCCGTTATTACGCATGTGCTTCTATTTTTGCTATGTTTTTTCTTCTACTGGTTCCTACAGCATATTTTTACATGTCCATCTTATGTGTTCCTTTACTATTTTCTTACTGAGTCTTGTTTGCCTTTACCGGACCTGTGTTTGAGTTCTAAACCTATTTCATCTACTGTTCCTAAGCTCTATGTCACCTCTTTTCTCTCCTGAACTTGCTTGAGTTTTGATCTTTTATTAAACCTGTTCTTTATGATTTTTCACTCTGTTGCTTCGAACTTGCTATTGTATCTATGTGCTCTGAAAGAGACCTTGAGTCTGTTTCAGTGATTTGCCTTCTCCTTTCTGTACCCTACTCGAATTGAAAC
Organism: Nicotiana glauca; assembly: GCA_026770625.1. Classification (NCBI taxonomy): domain Eukaryota; kingdom Viridiplantae; phylum Streptophyta; class Magnoliopsida; order Solanales; family Solanaceae; genus Nicotiana; species Nicotiana glauca. The sequence goes on along the minus strand of MU777321.1, from coordinate 113,290 downwards.
CCTAGGGTTTGGGATTTTTGCGAGTTTTGGGTTCTGTGTTGGGACTAGGGTTCTATTTAGGACCCTAGGCTCTCTCAAACTCATGTTGAGTCTATAAACTAAGCTGGAACTTTCCTTTGCTTATGATTTTGAAACTATCTATGCCAATCTTTTCTTTCTTGTTTGACACTTGTGTGCTTAATATGAGGGTTTTTCTTTCAAAAGGGTTCTGCCAACTTGTAATTGATTCCAATTTCCTTTTAATAAGGCTCGATAGATTTGTCACTGATTTTTTCAATTGAAATTTTCCTCACCCTTTTTCTGACTAAGTTAATTCGAACAAAGCTTTCAATTTACTGGCTGTTTGATTGATCTACTTGCCTTATTTCTCACAAATCATGTACCATAGGATTCTTGCCTTAAATAAGCTCTGTGTATTTACCTGTGTTATGATACTTTGGAAAGATTTTTGATTATTTCTCTTTCCTTAATTATCCCATGCCCGTTTGAAATCAAACCCCTTAACCAAAGGGAAATCCTATGTGATTGATTGAGAACTATTTTCTTACCTTTTTTCTTACTTGCATTCTGCATTATAAGAAGGGACAACTCTTTCTGCTCTTGGATTGGAGAATTCAAAAAAAAACACTTCTCACAAATACACACGACACAATAGCAATACTTTTGCTACTACTACTTTCTCTACTTCTAATACTCAGCACTCTACTCCTCTTCTCTTTTACTGTCTGAAGCATTCTTGAGTTCCTTTGAACTCTCAAGTATTTGCTGAAGAACTTGAGTTTGCTCCTGCTGATCTCTTGCTGTCTGCGTACTCTATTGTTCTGCTATTCTAGTACTTTGCATCTAGTATGTCATTCTTAGTTAAATAATGCCCCTTCATTATGTGTTTATTTTCTAGCCTGTTATGCTTTCTTTTACCATGTGGTTGTTTCTAGACTGTTATGCCTTCCTTCATCATGTTTCTGCAACTCTGTGTGATATTTTCTCATGTTAACCCCTTCCCTTTTACCCCTTTGTATGAGAGTATAGTTCGAGTCATGGCAGCATCATATTATTGCTGCCCATGACTTTGAACTAAGTTCTTTTGAAGCCTTACTCAAACCAATTCCCACTCCCCTTTCCCCTTTATGTGCTGACCCTTGACTTAAGTCTGGTGGTATCCTAATCACCATCCAGACTCAGGTCTGACCTCTAAGATCTGCTCTTAATTTGTTTGGACCAAGAAACTGGTCAGGGGTGTACCAGTCTACACCCATGGCTGGGTATGACTACCATTTGCTATGGTTCCCTACTCCCTCTCTCACTCTGCACTTATTCCTAGTTCTAAGTTCTGCCCCCTTTGGTAAGTCATGCTTTGGGACCCTGGAGCTCCCTCGGGACTTGGATGCCTGAGGGCTGGCTATTCCACAATGCACTATTCTGTTCTAATTGTTATCTATAGTGTAAGCACTGCCTGGAGCCCTTGAGGCTCCTTGGAACTCTGAAACACTACGGATAAGAGAGGGCTTTGGAAATCTGGATCCCGGAATTGGTTAAACGCATGTTGTTGGACATCAAGATTGAATTAGGCTGCTTGGATTCAGCTGTTAGCTTTTGATGTATCTTTAATTTCAGTTTGATTTGTAAATAATCTTTGTATGAAAATTGGGGGAATATAGTAAAAAGGGTGTGGGAGGGGTTTACTTTCTTGCATCAATAAAAGGGTAGATATCATGTCTTTAGGACTTTAATTTTCTTACTAGACATCTTGCCTATAGGTCTGTTTAACGTTTTAATTAAGTCACCTAGATGCCATGCCTATAGGGTTTAACGCTTAATTACGCTGCAAGTCATCTAGAAATTCTGCCTATAGGGTTTAACGTTTAATCATATTGCAAGTCATTAGAAATCCTGCCTATAGGATTTAATATTCATGTAATCAGTTGCATATTGAAACCATGCCTATAGGAAGTGCATATGCGTTAGGTAAACCGTGGGGTAATCAAACAATCACTCTTTCATCAGTTCAACAACAGGTCGTAAAATCAAATATAGCTATCATGCCTATAGGAATTCATCTCAAACTCGCCTGATTCGTTTTAAGCAATAGCATTCTGTCAATCGGTCTTTAACGTTTTAATGTCATGTTTTCAACAAAATTCTCATAAACCAGTATGTTTTTTACTCCTCAAACCTGCATCCTTCTTCAAAAACAATTCTTTTAAATCTTCTGCCTAAATGTTTTACTCGGTCCCTAAAACTGTCTTTCCAAAACAGTCCTGCAACTCGTCTTTCCCCTAAAATATTCTCACTTTCTGGAACTCTTTCACAACTCTCCTGTGTTTTACTCAAACAGTCTTTATTTTGTGCTTTAACTCTTCTGCATTATTCCATTCATTTCTTTTTCTGAAATCAGTACTTTCTGAATAACTAGTTTAAAATACTTTAATTCCTGACAATAGGGTCCAAGTTGCCTAATGTAGACTTTCTGTCTAAACGTATGTATTAAACCAATCCGCTCGCTGCTCAATTTTTAATTTTTAAAGACCGAACCAGTATGTGTAAAGGCATGCCAAACTATATGTTATCTGATTTATGGGGTTTATGTGAGCCTTGCCTGTTTGTTTGTTCATTCCCCCTTTTTGTTACTTGCTTTTTTTTTAATGTTGATTAGAATTTTTGTCCTTTAAACTCCATAAAGGCCCCCATCCCTTTCTTCCCCTTTTAGGATTAGAAGTCCTAATACCCTGGGACTGATAGTTTGGGACGGGTAGTAGCATGCAATAGGCAAACGATACCATTTCGCGCTCCAATACCTTAACAGGGTGGGAAGGATAGACATGGAGATAATGATTACACAATAACACTATGTGCACAATCAGGTGCCGGTGTTGTGAGAATGATCCATGTAATGTATAAACCTAGGA
>MU777321.1:12917-110022 GCA_026770625.1 Nicotiana glauca | reverse complement strand
CCCCCCCCTCCCTTTCCCATTTATTAGTTTAATAATTTTTTAGAATTTTTAAAAGCTGCCCAGTCTTCAACTTCTGTTCCTTGTACTTCTTTCAAGTTACTTGTACCAATTATTTAACCCCTTTCCTTTATTTGTATCTCTTCTTTAATCACAAAAACTATTTCCTTCCAAATTTCAGCACTTCTAAATCCTTTCCACATTCTTATTTGTAATTGTTTCTCATGTTTGCAATGCTTGTTTGTTTATTTGTTTGCTTGCATTTAAAGTCACAATTGTAGCATGGTTGGGAACCATACTAGTGGATCTTGAGGGGTGCCTAACACCTTCCCCTCGAGATAATTTCAAGCCCTTACCCGAACTCTCGTTTTCTATCTTTATTTCTTTTAAAGTGTCCTAATGCACTATAATTATTAGGTGACGACTCTCCAAACTCTCAAAAACCAATTCCCAAAGTGGGAAAAGAGTTGTCCTCCCAAATAACGTGAACCCGATTTCGCTCTTTAGGGAAAAGGGGGCGTCGACAGAGACAAACAAGTGTTAAGGGCTCAGACAGACCTCCTCACTTAAATGCAAATACATAGCATGACTTCAGATACTGGTTAGGTCTCTAATTAAACTTAACGTAGGAAGGGTGGCTGATATATCAGATATTTTTGTTAAGAAGTCCAAATTCGACTTTCCTGCTGGTTGTAATCATTGAAGACTGGTGTAATTAATTAATACCTAATGGTTTGCCTAGGTATGACATGTAATCATGATATCTAACAATGCAGAAGGAGTACTAATTTTAAAGGAAGATTATTGATTTTAGAAACAAACAAAGGTTCTGCAGATTTTAAAGCGACTAGACTACTAATTTTGAAATTACAAGCGAGATGGACGATTCAGATTCAGTTGGTTGTTCCTATAGGTATGCTCTCTAAGCGTGATTGATTTTAAAACATTTATAGAAGTGCAGGATTCCTATAGATGTGGTATCTAGAGTGCATTTTTGTTATTTTAACCTATAGACTGTTTGCCTAATGTGTATATGCAAATGTGAATAAGCTTATAGGCATGGTCTCCATATGCAGATGACATACTTATAGGCACGATTTCTGTATGCATATTGAAATGACTTATAGACAGGATTTCTATATATATAATGAAAATGACCTATAGGCAGGATATCTATATACGGATACATAAATGAAAATGATGTGATTGCAGGAATAAAACCTAAAGCATGATATCTACCCACATGCATAACATGAGAGACCCTCCCCATTTTACTATACGCACCATAGTTATTACAAAATTATTACAACTTGAATGAATCCATAAAAAGGTAAATCACATCAGGAAAATAACATTCCAACCAATGAGAGCCTAATTCAGACTCCTAGTCTGATACATGAGATAAACCGACTTCCAAAGATCAGATTTCCAAAGCCTTTCTCTCATCTGGGATGTGTCAAAGTTTCAAGGAGTTTCAGAAACTCCAGGCAATGCTCACACCCCAAATATCATTACAGAATTATGGTGCAGTGTGGAAGGGCCAGCCCTCCAATGTCCAGGTTCAGAGGGAGCTCAAGGTCCCAAAGCAAGGCTCATAGGATGGGGCAGAACTTAGAGTCTAGGAGTAATTGTAAGTGAAACAGGGGAAGATTAGGAAAATCCATGGCAGGCTGGTGGTCATACCCAGCAATTGGGATGCTGGCATACCCCTGACCAGCCTGTCAGCTTTAAATTAAGGAGTTAAGACCTATTGAAGGTTAGGTTCCGCCCTGGACATCAATTTGGGTGATGCCAGGCCATGAACTTTAACTCAGCATACATAGTGGAATGGGGTATGGGGCTCATAATAGAAGCAGGATACAAAGAAAGAGCAAGCTAAGGGCATGCCCATCAATGAGAGATATTGGCACGCTCTCCAGCCTAATTAGAGGCTAGGGGTCAAAGCTCAGTTCGTGGACAACATTTCTTGTTGCCATGCCCTAAGTCCCCAATCACAGACACATAAGGTGTAATGGGATATGGAGCGAGTGTTCACAAGAAAGAGAAGCAAGCAGTAACATGTAGATATATTATGTTAAATGCTGAACTTTACAGAGAAAAGAAAATAGGCATGGATACAAGGACTGTAAATAAAACACATTGGGGTGATGGTGAAAAATTAAGTTAGGACATACCAGTTTCAAAAAGACAAATAAAAGGAGGCAGTAGTCTTGTAAAAAACCAAAGTGCATCAAGAAGCAAGAATTCTTTTAAGCGATGTTCAAAAGAGAATTGTGAAATTGTATAGTTTGAAGTGTGTTCAATCGTGTTCTCGTGTATGGCTTGTGAAGGAGAGTCGTGTATTTATAGTGCAGAAAGCAGGCAGAAATAAGGTAAGAAAATAATTGAAGACTGATTGTAAATCAATTACATAAGACTCCCTTTAATTAAGGGATTCAAATTCAAACGGTACAAACTAATTAAGGAAAGAAATTAAACAAACCTTTTGTGCAAAGTAGCAAATCAAAGGCAAGTACACGGAAGTTATTTAAGGACAAGGTCTTGACAGTACATGGTTTATGCAAATAAGATAAGAGAAAGGTCTGAAATTTGGTATGAGTGAACCAAGTCACAAAAATACAGAAGGGTTTGACCTAAGACAAATCATCTAGGGAATCAGTAAAGGATGAAAGGAAAATCAATCAAGCTATATTCAGAAGGAGGTTTATGCTAATTGCAAATTTAAAGACCAATTGGAGTGAAATTCATCATATATAAGGAGCATGTGAGTATGAAAGAAGACTGTCGTGTAAATCAACATAAAAATCCAGTAGTAGAGTTTAGAAGAGTTTATGAAAAGTCAGAATCATATGAAACTCCTAAAAGAGTTGGAGGTTTTGAAAAAAGAATCCTAGTTCAGGCAAATCACAAAATAAAGAGTAAGCAATTGGATCAAAACTTGTATAGCAAAGCAACATGCAATCACAGTAGAAGGATTCAAAGCACAAAATGGCAAATACTGATAAGAACAACAGGATAAACATGCTTAGAAGAACGCTAAACAAGGCTCAGTAGAAGGCGGACAAAGAACCATAAGAACTTAGCAAGGAAAATATATTAGAAAAATACAAGAATCGCCGGAAAAGGTATAGCAGAAAAGCATATAGGAAAACATAGTACAACAAACATATAAGAACATGATAAAATACAGTAGAAAAATCTACAAGACAATAGTATAGAAAACACAGTAAGGAAAGCATACGAAAGATGATACGAGAACACAGCAGAGGCAAACACAAAGAAGAAAAACATAAAAACTCTTAAACATTTTCCAGAAAACCCTAAATCGGAAAAGAAGGGTTTTGAAAGTAATTTTCAAAGGAAAATTTATGGAAATAATTTAAAATCTCAAGGATAGCATAGATACACAACTTTCTAAAAGAATCGGATAAAACCTCGAAGGGTTAGGGTTTCAGAGGAACCCTAGGATGAGAAAGCTTGGAAAAGGTCTGATCTAATTCGGATAAGGTCGGCATCAGACTCAGGAGGCTAGGATATGCCAGAGCAAGTCCGGAGATGGCTGGAAACCTTGAATCGACGAAGGTCTGGGTGAAGACCTTCGAGGTCTGGTCTCGAAACTTCAAGTATCACGCATATGAGGGTAATAGGAGGTGAGTATAGGTCGTCCATGGCCTGAGAGGCCATGGATTCCGGTGAGTCAGAGATTGAAGAGGTTAGAGGCGATTAGGATTTTCAGGAACATTCGAGAGCATTTGAGAGGGGAGGGGTATTCAAAGGTGGCTTCCTGATTGAAATGAGGGAATTAGGTTAGGGTTAGGGGATTATAAAAGGTAAGGAGTGATCGTGGCCGTTGATCAGGTTGATCAACGACCTAGATTAAAAGGGATTTGGGCCGGGTAATTTTAAACGGGTTAAATGGGATTGGGCTAATCTGAAATTGGGTTCAAAATTGGGTCAACTAGTGGGTTAATTTAGGCCAAGATTGAAATACTAGATGAGCTGTAATTGAAATAAAATGAGGCCAGTTTTTAAATAACCAATTTTCCCCTTTTATTTTTTATGAATAGCAATAAGGATTAAAAAAACCAAATTAAAAGCATTAAATTACTTAATAATATATAAATATTAATCCAAACATTCTGGGAATAATTTCATAATTGCAAAATGTTGTTAATCGTAAAATAGGTTGTAATTGCAATTATATGCAATTTAGCTTTAACAATAACAAATAAATTCGTAAAAATATGAAAATATTACCTTAATTATATTTTGGTGTAAATATAAGGATAAAAAATAAGTTAATCACAAAAAGGATAATTTTGGAAATAATTACTGATTTTGTTTTTCCAAAATGGGCAATAAATCAATTTTAAAATCTTTTTAAAAAATTAGGAAAAATACCAAAATTCTTGGGCATGCTTTTATATGCATACAAATGTTATTTTGAAAGTATTTTGAGTATAAAAAATACATAGGGAAAAATTGGATATCAACAGCTGCCCCTCTTTACCTGGGAAGAATTAAAAAGGTGTCAGGTAAAGATATGATGGCCAATTTTAACTGAATGAAACGATTGAAAAGTTTGACTGTGCTCTGGTTTTTGAGCTACCTACATATCCCTGGTCTTACAAGAATCAGGCCGTATGTAGTTCAGGACCCGTCGGTAGAACATGCCGATGGAGATTTCGAAAGACGGACGCGATGTTCAGGTTGAGAAGGAAGGTCGGAGTCTGATAGGTTGCGGGAACTGGAGCGGGATCGCTCCTGCTGAGAAGGTCTTTGCTATCCATTGTACCTACAAATAAATAATACCAACATATTATACGTAAATTTAAACATGATGCAAGTTTCCATTGGACGGTTGGGATGATGTCCTCAGACCATGATGTCCTGGGCCATGAAGCGTATAATAAAGGATTTGCAGGCTATGAAATGATGTTCTCGGGCTATGAGAATGATGCCTCAGAACCATGATGCCTTTGAATAATGATATGCAAGAGATAAAACGGGGTCCTCAGGCCATGGCATGGCGTTCTCGGGCTATGAAAATGGAACCTCCAAACAATGAAGCCTTTGGATAGCTTGGCAATCTTTCAGCCCATGAAATGCATGATTTGGCGATATTTCAGCTGATGTAAAATTTAATTATAAATGGTGATCTTTCAGCCGATGCGAGATGGCGATATTTCAGCCAATACAGGTTTTAAATAAAAGTGGCGATATTTCAGCCGACGTAGGATGTAAATAAATAGTGGCGCTATTTCAGCCGATGAAAGACATAAATGAAAGGTGGCGGTATTTTAGTCATGCAATAAAGAATAAAGTGGCGATATTTCAGCCATGCAGATGTAAATAAAAGTGGCGTTATTTCAGCTGATGCAGGATTTAAATAGAGGTGGCGGTATTTCAGCCGTGCAGATGGAGGTAGAGCTTAACCTCAGAAGGCAAAATGGTAGCCTTATGCAACGCAGAGAAATGCAGGATGGAGGTAGAGCTTAACCTCGAAAGGCAGAAAATTAGTCTTATGCAATGCAGAGAAACGCAGATAGAGGTAGATCTTAACCTCAAAAGGCATAAAAGTAGCCTTATGCAATGTAGAGAAATGCAGATGGAGACAGTACTTAGTCTCGGAAGGCAGAATAATAGCCTTATGCAATGCAAAAAATTCAGATGGAGGTAGAGCTTAACCTCAAAAAGCAGAATAGTAGCCTTATGCGATACAAAAAGTGCAAATGGAGGTAGAGCTTAACCTCGGAAGGTAGAATAGTAGCCTTATGAAATGCAAAAATGCAAATGGAGGTAGAGCTTAACCTCAGAAGGTAGAAATGTAGCCTTATGCAATGCAGAGAAATGCAAGTGAAGACAGTGCTTAGTCTCAGAAGGTAGAAAGGTGGCCTTATGCAATGCAGATAAATGCAAGTGGAGACAATGCTTAGTCTCGGAAGAAAGAAAGGTAGCCTTATGCAATGCAGCAGATAAAGGTGAACAATAACAAAATCTCTTAGCTAATAGATGATAGCTGATAGTTGATTGCATCATTGTGGTTGTTAGGGATGTCGTGTGCGGATAGCACTTGTAAGTAAGTGATGATTCTGAGAGTTGTATTCCTGAAAAAGTATGAATATGTAATCGTATCTGATGATTTTATGTCTTGGGTGCCTGCATCCAAAGAAAAATCGAGAGTTTTGTGAAGGTGGAAGGTTAGTTTGTCTTCCCGTGGACTTCGCTTATCCTGCTCGGCTTTTGTTTTCATTGGGGTAGCGTTGCTAAACAAAGCAATTTGATAGTAGTCACGCATGATTTAGTAAAAATATGATGTAAATACATAATTTAAAATAGTTTTCTTTTAGATGAACCGACGACTGCGACGCGGTTCAAGACATTGCGACCTCTTTTGCTCCGGAATTTTGAGGGTCCTCCTCAAAATTCTGTCCTAGTTTACTGGGCTGGTGCTTCCAACGGCTGCATGCGATGAAGGGCTGGGAATCAACTTCAAAATTTTGAGGGTCCTCCTCAAAATTATGCCCCAGTTTCCAATATCGAGGGAAATCAAAATTTTATTGAATTGTGACCGAACCCATAAGGCTACCTACCTATCCCCTCTTAAATAGGAATCAGGTCAGACGTAGTTCAAACTACATTAGGGAATCATAAATGGTTAGACATAGTATCGTTTGACTACATCTAAATTGATTGGCTTTTGCCAGACTTCTCCATCCATTTCTGTGAGTATGAGGCCTCCTCCTATTAGAACTGAGTGAACCATGTAAGGACCCTGCCAATTGGGAGAGAACTTCCCTTTGGCCTCATCCTGATGCGGGAAAATTTTCTTTAATACTGTTGATACCCAATTTTTCCCTATGTATTTTATACACCTAAATATTCTCAAAATAGTATATTCATGCATATATAAGCATTCCCAAGAGTTTTGGTATTTTTTCTATTTTTTAAAAGTTATTAGAATCAATTTGTTATCTATTTTAATAGTTCAAAATTCAATAATTATTTCCAGACTATCATTATTGGCGAATAATTTATTTTATTCTCATATTTACACCATAATATAGTTAAGGTAATTTTTGTACACTTTTACAAAATTGCTCGTTATTTTTAAAAGCTAATTGCGTATAAATGCAATTATAGCCTATTCTACTATTAATATTGCTTTATAATTGTAAAATTAGTTCTAATATTTTTTTTAAATAATGCATATGTATTATTAATTGGTTCAGCATCTTCAATTTTCCTTTAAAATCATTTTTACTGTTTTTATAAAATAACAAGGGAAAACTAGCTATTTCAATTTTGGCCACATTTCATTTCAATTATAGCCTCAATCGGCCCCAATCCTAATGCCCAATTGGGCCGTCCCAATTCAATTTTTTACTCGACCCCTGACCCATTATTTCGACCCGTTCGTTCGTATCTTTAAATCCTGGCCGTTGATCATTTTGATCAACGGCCCTCATTCATACTTACCCTTTTAATTCTACCCAACCCCAACCCTAATCTCATTTCTCTCATGTAGCCGCCTCTGAACCCTCCCCTTCTCTCAAACACTCTCTAACACTCGAAACCCTAGCCGCCTCTGTTGTCTTCTCCGACCAGTTCTTGCCGGAGTCCATGGCTTCTCAGTCCATGGACGGCCTGTGCTCACCTCCCTTCACCCTAAATCATGGCAGTTCAAGGCTTTCGAGGTTCAACCTCAATGATGCCTATTCAGATCCTCCGTAGATCTGAGGTCCTATGGCCTCTCCGGCTCCGTTCCGACGTGTTCGAGCTTCAAAAGGCCTAGCTATGGTTTAGACCTGTTCGAGACCAGCTCCTTTCCAAGCCTTCTCATTGCTAGGGTTTTTTAGAAACCCTAAAAGCTTGTTCGAGGTTCCTTCTTCCTTTATTTTCTTATATTTGTGATAGATCTGTGTTATACTTGAGGTTTTAAAGTTTTTCCCTAATTTTCTTTCCAAAACTAGTCTGTTTAAATTTAGGTCTTTCAAAATCTTAAAAACGATTTCCGTTTCTTCTTTTCTTCTTTCTTTGTGTTGAATATGCATGTTTATGCCATGTTTTATGAGTTTTCGCTTATGTCATGTATCATTTCCTCGCATGTCTTCTCATATTTGTTGTTATTATGCATGTGCTTCTATCTGTGCTCTGTTGTTTCTTCTACTGGTTTCTACAGCATGTTTACATGTCTATCTCATGTGTTCCTTTACTATTTTCTTACTGAGTCTTGTTTTCCTTTACCGGACCTGTGTTTGAGTTCTAGACCTATTGCATCTACTGTTCCTAAGTTCTATGTCACCTCTTTTCTCTCCTGAACTTGCTTAAGTTATGAACTATTCTTAAACCTGTTCATTATGATTCTTTCGCTATGTTGCTTCAAACTTGCTATTGTATCTGTGTGTTCTGAAAGAGACCTTGAGTCTGTTTCAGTTATTTGCTTTCTCCTTTCTGTACCCTACTCGAATTGAAACCCTAGGGTTTGGGATTTTTGCGAGTTTTGGGTTCTGTGTTGGGACTAGGGTTCTATTTAGGACCCTGGGCTCTCTCAAACTCATGCTGAGTCTATAAACTGAGCTGGAACTTTCCTTTGCTTATGATTTTGAAACTGTCTATGCCAATCTTTTCTTTCTTGTTTGACACTTGTGTGCTTATATATGAGGGTTTTTCTTTCAAAAGGGTTCTGCCAACTTGTAATTGATTCCAATTTCCTTTTAGTAAGGCTCGATGGATTTGTCACTAATTTTTCCAATTGAACTTTTCCTCACCCTTTTCCTGACTAAGTTCATTCGAACAGAGCTTTCAATTTACTGGTTGTTTGATTGATCTACTTGCCTTATTTCTGACAAATCATGTACCATAGGATTCTTGCCTTAAATAAACTCTGTGTATTTACCTGTGTTATAATACTTTGGAAAGATTTTTGATTGTTTCTCTTTCCTTGATTATCCAATGCCCATTTGAAATCAAATCCCTTAACCAAAGGGAAATCCTATGTGATTTATTGAAAAGTATTTTCTTACCTTTTTCTTACTTGTCTTCTGCACTATAAAAAGGGAATGCTCTTTCTATTCTTACACACTTCACACTTCAGAATTCAAAAAAAACACTACTCACAACTACACACGACACAATTGCAATACCTTTTCTACTACTACTTTCTCCACTTCTAATACTAAGCACTCTGCTCCTCTTCTCTTTTACTGTCTGAAACATTCTTGAGTTCCTTTGAATTCTCAAGTATTTTGCTGAAGAACTTGAGTTTTCTTCTGCTGACTTCTGGCTGTTTACTTGCTCTATTGTTCTGCTATTCTAGTACTTTGCATCTGGTATGTCACTCTTAATTAAATACGGCCCCCTCCACTATGTGATTACTTTACTCCTAGCCTGTTATGCTTTCTTGCACTATGCATCTACATCCTAGTCTGTTATGCTTTCTTTCTTTCCTTGTGTTTCTGTAAATGCTTCTCTATGTGAGTCCCTTCCCTTTAACCCCTTTATATGAGAGTATAGTTCCAGTCATGGCAGCATCATATTATTGCTACCTATGACTTTGAACTAAGTTCTTTTGAACTCTTACTCAAACCAATTCCCACTCCCCTTTCCCTTTTATGTGTTGAGCCTTGACTCAAGTCTGGTGGTGTCCTAATCACCATCCAGACTCAAGTCTGACCTCTAAGGTATGCTCTTAATTTATTTGGACCAAGCAACTGGTCAGGGGTGTGCCAGTCTACACCCATGGCTGGGCATGACTACCATTTGCTATGGTTCCCTAATCCCTCTCTCACTTTGCACTTATTCCTAGTTCTAAGTTCTGCCCCCCTTTGGTAAGCCATGCTTTGGGACCCTGGAGCTCCATCTAAACTTGGATGCCTGAGGGCTAGCTATTCCACACTGCACTATTCTGTTCTAATTTTTATCCAGAGTGTAAGCACTGCCTGGAGCCCTTGAGGCTCCTTGTAACTCTGAAACACTTTGGATAAGAGAAGGCTTTGGAAATCTGGATCCCGGAATTGGTTAAACGCATGTTGTTGGGCATCAAGATTGAATTAGGCTGCTTGGATCCAGCTGTTAGCTTTTGAGGTATCTTTAATTTCTAGTTTGATTTGTAATAATAATTGTATGAACTTGGGGAATGTAGTAAAAAGGTTGTGGGAGGGGTTTACTATTTTGCATAAATAAAAGGGTAGATATCATGTCTTTAGGACTTTAATTTCCTTACTAGACATCCTGCCTATAGGTCTGTTTAAGGTTTTAATTGAGTCCCCTAGATGCCATGCCTATAGGGTATAACGCTCAATCATATTGCAAGTTATTAGAAATCCTGCCTATAGGACTTAATATTTATGTAATCAGTTGCATATAGAAACCATGCCTATAGGAAGTGCATATGCGTTAGGCAAACCGTAGGGTAATCAAACAATCACTCTTTCATCAGTTCAACAACAGGTCTTAAAATCAAATGTACATACCTATAGAAATTCGTCTCAAACTCACCTGATTCGTTTTAAGCAATAACGTTCTGTCAACTGGTCTTTAACGTTTTAATGTCATGTTTTCAATAAAATTCTCATAAACCAATATGTTTTTTTCACTCCTCAAATCTGCATCCTTCTTCAAAAATAGTTCTTTTAAATCTTCTGCCTAAATGTTTTACTCGGTCCCTGAAACTGTCTTTCGAAAATAGTCCTGCAACTCGTCTTTCCCTTAAAATATTCTCACTTTCTGGAACTCTTTCACAACTCTCCTGTGTTTTACTCAAACAGTCTTTATTTTCTCCTTTAACTCTTCTGCATTAGTCCATTCATTTCTTTTCTGAAATCAGTACTTTCTGAATAAATCGTTTAAAATACTTTGATTCCTGACAATGGGATCCAAGTTGCCTAATGCAGACTTTCTGTCTAAACGCATGTATTAAACCAATCCGCTCGCTGCTTAATTTTTAATTTTTAAAGACCAAACCAATATGTGTAAAGGTATGCCAAACTATATGTTATCTGATTTATGAGGTTTATGTGAGCCTTGCCTGTTTGTTTTTTCATTCCCCCTACTTGTTACTTATTTTTTTTGAATGTCGATTAGAATTTTTGTCCTTTAAACTCCATAAAGGCCCCACCCCTTTCTTCCCCTTTTAGGATTAGAAGTCCTAATACCCTGGGACTGATAGTTTGGGACAGGTAGTAGCATGCAATAGGCAAACGATACCATTCCGTGCTCCAATACCTTAACGGGGTGGGAAGGATAGACATGGAGATGATGATTACACAATAACACTATGTGCACAATTAGGTGTCGGTGTTGTNCCCCCTTTTCCCCTTTATTAGTTTAATAATTTTTCAGAATTTTTAAAAAAAAAAGTTGTCCAGTCTTCAACTTCCATTCATTGTACTTCTTTCAAGTTACTTGTACTAATTATTTAACCCCTTTCCTTTACTTGTATCTCTTCTTTAATCACAAAAAAAAATATTTCCTTCCAAATTTCAGCACTTTTAAATCCTTTTTCACATTATTATTTGCAACCGTTTCCAATGGTTGCAATGCTTGTTTGTTTATTTATTTGCTTGCATCTAAAGTCACAATTGTAGCATGGTTGGGAACCACACTAGTGGACCTTGAGGGGTGCCTAACACCTTCCCCTCAAGATAATTTCAAGCCCTTACCTGAACTCTGGTTTTCTATCTTTATTTCTTTTAAAGTGTCCTAATGCACTATAATCATTAGGTGGCGACTCTCCAAACTCTCAAAACCGAATTCCCAAAGTGGGAAAAGAGTTGTCCTCCCAAATGTTGTGAACCCGATTTCGCTCTTTAGGGGAAAAAGGGGTCGTCGACAGCATGGCGACTCTGCTGGGGACGTTTTTAGGCTTTTACCATTATATGCTATTTGTGACTTAATTGCCTTTATTTCTTGTCTTTTATTTATTTCGTCATGAAAACTAACTTGTATCTTCATGTCTTTCCTTTCTTTTAACTGCTTTCCTTTATTGCTTTATTATTTCAATACCGACGTAATTTCGAGCATTTATTGTAATCATTCATTTTATGTACATGAAAATACATGTCAATTTGGTTTATTCTTGTAAATTGCATCTTCAACAACATACTCCACTCGTGCCAAAACAAAATCCTATAGCAATGCTTATAATGAGTAGTTGCGCACTTCCAATACTATCACCCCTAAATTTGGCAAAGGCGTATTTGCGGTAAAACCAGTCGATCAACGGTGTAGTCGACAGTTCCGTGCCTTTCCCTCTTGAGTTGTCCGCTCAAGGATATCAGTCTAGCACTTAAAAATAGAAACATTACTCCGTTAAACTGTACATGCATCATGGTCAAACCTAGCCAAGTCAGTTATGTTATCCACATAATGACTCATTAAGATAGCCTTGTCCAAAGTCCACTGGGTTTCCTTGAAACCCAAACGGACGCCTTCACGTTCTGTGCATTTATTTGTAGAACTTAAGTGCTTTGCTAATTATTGATTTAAATAGACGAGTCTGGTAGGGGTAAGGGCCTAACACTCTATTTTGCAGAAATGAGGCACAAAAATCCCCAGATTTGGCATGGTGACCAACATCCATCCAAGGCTACTGAATTGGTGGAACGACCTCCATTCTAGTGGTCAGAAACTCGTCCGCAAGTACCTAGGGAATCTGCCGTCTCTCCTAGAGATTCAGCCCAACAACAGAATCATAGAGGCTGCAACGTTATTTTGGTATAGTGACAAATCTGTGTTCCGCTTTGGTGACCTAGAAATGACTCCTTTACTTGAAGAGATAGGTGGTCTAGCCGGGATTCCTTGGGAGACTCCGGGTTTGCTCATGCTAGAAAATCGCAAAGGAAGGGGTTTTCTTAAAATGATGGGATTGAAGAAAAACCCAGACTTAACCTGTTTGAAGGACTCCTACATCTCGTTTGACTATCTATATGAAAGGTACGGCTATAGCAAGTCATATCTCACCTATTCAGAAGAATTTGCTATCACCTCGTTGGGGCATGTCCATAGGAGGGTTTTTGTCTTCATGTTTTGCTTTTTGGAGATGATCGAGTTCCCTATGAAGAAGGCTAGGATCCACACCAGACTAGACATGGTAACCAAAACTCTGATGGAAGGGATTGGTGGGCAGATTTTCAGCATAGTGCCCATGATCGTATCGGAGATATACCGTGCCTTGAGAAAGTGTCAACAACAAGGTAATCATTTTGAGGGTTGTAATTTGTTACTTCAACTATGGCTCATGGAACACCTCCAGAAGGGGGAATACCGATAAGAGATATTACGCAGGGATTGGGATGACCATATCACCTTCCACTAGCCAAGGCGTATGAATTACATGCCTAGAATGTTCGCACAGCCAGAGGATGCCAAGGGATGGGTGGAATTATTTGAAAATATGAAAGAAGACCAGGTGCAGTGGATGTTTGAGTGGTTCCCCACGGATGAGTTCATCATTCGATCCCGAGATGCCCCATTACTCATACTGATTGGTTTAAGGGGAACATACCCTTACGTTCCTCTCCGAGCCATGAGGCAAGCTGGAAGAAAACAAATCATACCGAGGGTCGATAAGACAAGTCACCTCAGGGCTGATTTCCAGGATGACGATAGCCCTCACCGGTGCCAAGCTCAGCATTTGTAGCATTGCAAGATAGTTTTAGAGAAAGAATCCATTGAGCCAGACAGGTATCACGCAAGCTGTATGCCGCAATACTCGGGTTGGTTAGATGACAATGGTATGGGTCAGCCAAGATCCGCTCGGGGTCACAGAATTATGGACGAGCATGCTGAAACACAGGCTAAGTATAATCAACTGCGCAAGAGAATTCGAGTGTATGAAAGTGAGCATCAAGAAATACAAGAAGCCCATCAGAAACTGATCGAGGAGTGGAAAGAAATGGATGTCAGCGCCAACAACCGGCTAAGGTATTTGGAGCGGGGTTTAGTAGAGCTGGAAGGGAAGTTCATCAAAAGAATTGAAGATTGTCAAAACGCTGAAGGAAATGCAGGCGGACATCTGGCCCGAGCTTATTTGCTGCTAGGACTACACGAGTTGGTGGAGCTGTTCGAGGGAGACAAGACTGTCAAATCTAGGGAAGGTTTAGGAATCCTTTATTTTTCTTTAACGATGTAATAAGGCCAAAGGCCACTAGTGACATTTACTTTCTGTTATTTAGAGTCGTTTTGGATTTGTCTTATTTTTATCAATAAAATGAGGCATTTAGCATTATAAGTTCTCCAAAACTAAATGTCACTAGGGCTACCTCGGGCATAACGAGGCACCCAAATTAGGATGCGATTTATATCCCCGCACAATGTGTTTAAATACTGCAACACTTTTTCCTCAGAACCCGCACTAAATTGTTACCTTTTTTCTATTTTTTTTATTCCCTTCCCCAAAGGTTAGTTCGCGCATTCTGGCACCATCAGCATATTCTACAAGATCCAAGGGCCCTCCACCTCCTCCTCCTCCGAGTCCTGTCCAGAACAAGAGCAAAGGAAGAATGGAAAACACAAGTGTTATAAAGGAGAATGAAAGGAAAGAAACTTCTCAGGGTACCCCAATTGCTAAGGGTACTGCTGCTCATCTTGAGCAGAAATTGCTGAAATTCCAGGAAGAGTTGGACCAAGTTCGGAACTTGGCAAGCCTATCATTCTCTCTTGCTGCTCCTGATGTCGACACCCAAAACCCCGCACCTCCACAAAACACCCTGCAACCACAAACACAACCTACACACGCTCAAACCTACTACAATGCTCCATTTCCCAAACCACCAAACACCATAAACAACCACCTCCATAACACTCCTATCTTTGTGGATACCATACCTCACTACACCCAACCGATCTTAAATGCACCGGAGTCTGATGACAAAGACTCTCTCATTAGAAACTTAGCAGCTGAGCTCAAGAAGATAACTAGTCGGGTCCAGGGTGTCGAAGGTAGCAAAGGCATTGAGGGGCTGAACTATGAAGACTTATGGATTCAGCCAGATGTTGAACTTCCGAAGGGGTACAAACCTCCCAAGTTCGAAATGTTTGATGGATCCGGAGATCCCAGGGTTCACCTGAGGACTTATTGTGACAAGTTAGTAAGGGTTGGAAGAGACGAGAAAATCCGCATGAAGCTCTTTGTGAGGAGTTTGAAAGGAGATGCACTGTCCTGGTACATCAGTCAAGACCCCAAGAAATGGACGAATTGGGTAGGTATGGCAACGGACTTCATGGACAGGTTCCGTTTCAATACGAAAAATGCATAGGATGTGTTCTACATACAAAACTTGAAGAAGAAGCCCACCGAGACATTTCGCGAGTATGCTACTTGTTGGAGGTCAGAAGCTGCGAAGGTCAGGCCAGCCCTGGAGGAAGATCAAATAAATAGGTTCTTCGTCTGGGCTCAAGATCCCCAATACTATGAAAGATTGATGCTGATCGAGGGTCAAAAGTTCTCTGATATCATCAAACTCGGAGAAAGAATCGAGGAGGGCATCAAGAATGGTATGGTAACAAATCTTGAAGCACTGCAAGCCACCAATAAAGCTTTACAAACTGGTGGCGTGTCCAAGATGAAATATGTAAGTGCCGTGATAATCGCACAGGGAGCCAAATCACCACCAAAATATCACACCTACCCATCACCTCCACTTACATATCAGCCTATCCCAAATTACCAAGCACTCGCACCCTCCTATCCACCTCCCGTTTACCAATCTACTCCACCTCTCACATATCAACCCACTTCACCCAGATACTCTCAACCAGCACCTGTTTACCAAGCTTATAACACTCAACCCACTCACTACCAATCGCCACCTACCCGCCAAAATTTCCCGAGGCTCAAACCAAATTTTGACCGAAAACCTCCCAGGCAGTACACAGCCATCACAGAGGCAATCGACCAATTATATGAGAGACTCAAAGCTGCCAGTTATGTCACTCCTATCCCAGCCAAAACACCAAAAAATCCCTCCCAGTGGATCAACCCCAACAAGACCTGTACGTATCACTCCGGAATGAAGGGGCACACCCTTGACGAATGTCATTCCTTGAAAGACAAGATTCAGACTCTGATCGACAACAAGGTCATCGTAGCAAAGTATCCCACTCCTAATATTCATAACAACCCCCTGCCTGACCACAAAGGTGGAGACGTTCATATGATTGAGATCGAGGACGATTGGGACCCCAAAGGGTCGATAGGTTTGATTGCTGAAGGGGATGAACCAAAGAAGCCAGGAGTTACCCTTAACCCAATTGTTGTGCAGAATCAGCCCTCCAAGGATGACAAAGTAAATATGTCTGTACCACTTGAATTTGAAGCGCCTCCTTCTGTAAAGGCGTCTGGGCAGATCGAAGTTGAGTTTAGGATTCCAAAGGCACCTACACCCTTTAAAATTGTTGTGTTGCCACCAAGGGTACCTATTCCGGTGGCAATGGCTGACATGACACCATTCTACTCAAATGCCATACCATGGGATTACACTGCCGAAGCTAGGAGGAAAGGAAAGACAAAGATAGGAGAAACGATTGTCGCACAAGGAATGACTAGAACACGGAGGGTCTACACCACAGAGCACCTAGCTGAGTCCAGTAAGCAAGCCCCGGGACGTCCTATTAAAATTGGACTCGATGATTTTTGGATGAAAATACATGCTAAGGAATACTCGGTCGCTGAACAGTTGAACAAAACACCAGCACAAATATCTATCCTGGCACTTTTGCAAAGCTCAGATGCTCACAAGAATGCCTTAATGAAGATACTGAGCGAAGCCTATGTGCCCAGCAATATAACCGGAGTAGAGATGGAGAATATGGTGGGGCAAGTGCTGGAAAGCCACAAAATAACCTTCCACGAAGACGAATTGCCACCAGAGGGTTTGGGTCATAACAAGGCATTGCACATCACAGTGCAATGTAAAGATTATTTCATCACCAGAGTCCTGATCGATGGAGGATCCAGCCTCAACATATGCCCACTTGTAACTCTCAAAACTTTAGGAAAAGGCCTGCACGAGATCAAAGACGGGGCTATCAATGTCAAAGCCTTCGATGGGTCCCAGAGATCTACTATTGGAGAAATCAGCATGTGCTTGCAAATGGGACCAACGTGGTTCGACGTCGACTTCCAAGTAATAGACGTCCCGACATCCTACAACCTGCTGTTAGGACGCCCCTTGATCCATGCTGCTGGAGCCGTAGCATCGACCCTACATCAGGCGGTAAAGTTCGAATGGAATCACCAGGAAGTGATTATTCGTGGAGATGGTAGTACTCCTATATAGATTTGCCAGACCATCCCAATGATCGGGGGCAGAAGGAGAATAGGCGGAGAGACATACCACCGCATCGAAATGGTTAACACTGTAGAAAAAGACAGGTGGTGGGACAACAAGATTGAAAGCATCCTGAATTGGTGTGGGTACGAGCCTGGAAAGGGGCTCGGTAAAAATCTTCAGGGGATCACTAAGCCCATCAAACTGAAGAAGCATGGCACTACCTTTGGCTTAGGGTATGATTATACTTGGAAGGAATTCTAAAATTGGTCGCCACCATGGCGCGGCCCCTACTATCCGTTGGAGTTTCCGATACCTAGCCTGGATCAAACCTTCCAGCCGGCAGATACTATATACGGGTCCGAAGAAGATGATACATTGGCAACCATGAAGAATTTGTTCCTAGAGGATAATGATATGGACTGTTGTGTTCCTTTTGAGGAAGAGGGGGAGGAAGGTCCTTCCACACAAGCTGCAAGCAAAGGAGACCGCCTCAGCAATTGGTCAATTAGGACCGTCAGGGCCCAGAAAGCTTCGGAGTAGCAAGGCTAAACAAAAGCACCATGCATCTCATTTTTTTTAGCTTACTTTACTACTTGATTTTCTTTTCGCATTGTCTTTATTTCAAAAAAGAGCTCCGATGTTTCAAACAATTATGGATTCAATCAAACCATTTCAGTTTATCATATATATCTTGCTTATTATTTTCTCTATCATTTACTCTATTTTATACAGCATTACTATAACTTATCTTGACGATGAACCAACGACTGTGACTTGCAACGAAACAACGCAACAAAAGGAAATAGACTCAAAAAGAGACGAGTACCCAAAGAGGTCGTCAGAGAAGTTGAGAATTTTGAGAATAGACCTAAGTCCAACCTGGAAGAAACTAAGGTCATTAATTTGGGAGATGCAGAGAATGTCAGAGAAACTCGCATCAGTGTTCACTTGTCGCCATCAAAAAAGGAAGAATATACGAAATTTTTGAAAGAATACGAGGACATATTTGCTTGGTCGTATGATGATATGACTGGCCTCAGCACATCTATCACAACTCACAAACTGCCAACAGATCCAACCTGTCCGCCGGTAAAGCAGAAGCTCAAGAAGTTCAAACCCGATATGAGTTTGAAAATTAAAGAAGAGGTCACTAAGCATGTCAAAGCCAAAGTTCTCAGGGTAGTGGAATATCCAACATGGTTAGCCAACATCGTGCCAGTACCAAAGAAGGATGGGAAGTTCAAAATCTGTGTCGACTACCGGGATCTCAACCGGGCCAGTCCCAAAGATGACTTTCCCTTGCCAAACATACACATTCTTATCGACAATTGCGCCAAGCATGAGTTGCAGTCTTTTGTTGATTATTTTGCTGGGTATCATCAAATATGGATGGATGAGGAGGATGCAGAGAAAACGACTTTCATCACGCCATGGGGAATATATTGCTACAAAATGATGCCATTTGGGTTGAAGAATGCCGGCGCCACCTACACGAGAGCTATGACTACTATCTTTCATGACATGATACATAAAGAGATCGAGGTATATGTGGACAATGTCGTTGTCAAATCCAAGAAAGTCGCTGATCATAGGGAAGATTTGAGAAAATTCTTCAACAGACTGAGAAGGTACAACCTGAAACTGAATCCCGCCAAATGTGCATTCGGGTTCCTACCGGAAAACTACTGGGTTTCATCGTGAGTCGTCGAGGGATAGAATTGGACCCATCAAAAGTTAAAGCCATTCAAGAATTGCCACCGCCAAAGAACAAGAAGGACGTGATGAGTTTTCTGGGGAGACTTAACTATATTATCGGGGTCATAGCCCAGTCCACAGTTATTTGCGAACCCATCTTTAAAATTCTAAAAAAGAACTCTGCTACCAGGTGGACCGACGATTGTTAGAAAGCCTTTGACAAAATCAAGGAGTACTTGTCAACACCGCCAGTCTTGGTTCCTCCCGATCCAGGAAGACCTCTATTACTTTACCTTGCAGTATTGGATGGAGTATTCGGTTGTGTCCTAGGACAACATGATGAAACGGGGAGAAAGGAGCAAGCCATCTATTATCTCAGCAAGAAGTTCACCCCGTACGAGGCCCGGTATTCTCTATTAGAGCGCACCTGTTGTGCTCTGACTTGGGTAGCTCAGAAATTAAGGCATTATTTCTGTGCCTACACTACCTATCTCATATCCAAGATGGATCCGCTGAAATATATTTTCCAGAAGCCCATGCCCACTAGCAAGCTCGCCAAGTGGAAAATCTTGTTGAGTGAATTCGACATTATTTACGTGACTCAGAAAGCAATCAAGGGTCAAGCCATAGCAGATCACCTCGCCGAGAATCCTATTGGCGGAGAATACGAATCCCTAAAAACGTATTTTCCTGATGAAGAGGTGTCCTTCATAGGAGAGGATATAGCGGAATCCTACGATGGATGGAGTTTGTTTTTCGACGGAGCCGCAAATTTCAAAGGAGCTGGCATAGGAGCAGTCCTGTTATCAAGAACTGGCCAGCATTACCCGGTATCCGCCAAGCTCAGGTTCCCTTGCACAAACAATATGGCTGAATATGAAGCTTGAATTCTGGGACTCAAGATGGCCATTGACATGAACATTCAAGAATTACTAGTGATCGGGGACTCAGACCTGCGCATACATCAAGTTCGAGAAGAGTGGGCTACCAAAAACTCCAAGATACTCCCCTATTTGCATCGCATACAGGAGTTAAGGAAAAGATTCACAAAGACAGAATTCCAACATGTCCCCAGGGTCCAGAATGAGTTCGCTGATGCATTAGCCATTTTATCATCTATGATCCAACATCCATATACAAATTATATTGACCCCATCCCAGTAAGGATCTATGATCATCTAGCTTATTGTGCTCACGTTGAGGAAGAAGCGGACGGAAATCCATGGTTCCACGATATCAGAAGGTACTTGACAACAGGGAATTATCCAGAACTTGCCAACGCCACTCAGAAACGCACCTTTGGAGGTTATCCAACAATTTCTTTCACAGCGGAGGAATCATGTACAGGAGAACTCCCGATTTGGGTTTGTTAAGGTGTGTCGAAGCAAAAAAAGCAACCAGACTATTGGACGAAGTGCACGCAGGGACATGCGGGCCACACATGAACGGTTTTGTCTTAACAAAAAAGATACTCCTAGCCGGTTATATTTGGATGACTATGGAAACAGACTGTATTCAGTATGTTCTCAAGTGCCATCATTGTCAGATACATGCAGACATGACAAAGGTGCCTCCAAACGTGCTTACTGCAACTAGCTCACCATGGCCATTTGTCGCCTGGGGAATGGATGTTATCGGACCTATTGAGCCTGCCGCATCAAACAGGCACCGATTTATCCTAGTGGAAATTGATTATTTCACCAAATGTGTTGAAGCAGCATCATATAAGGTAGTAACTAAGAAAGTTGTGGTAGATTTCGTCTGTGACCATATTGTTTGCCGATCCGGGGTTCCAAAATCAATCATCACTGATAATGGCTCAAACCTCAACAGCGATCTTATGAAGGCAATGTGTGAGGCATTCAAGATCAAGCACAAGAACTCTACAGCCTACAGGCCTCAGATGAATGGAGCAATAGAGGCAGCCAACAAAAACATCAAGAAGATACTAAGGAAGATGATCGAAAGTCACAAACAATGGCATGAGAAGTTATCATTTGCTTTGCTGGGATATCTCACCACGGTCCGCACATCAACCGGGGCAACTCCCTACATGCTAGTTTATGGTACAGAGGTGGTTATTCCCGCCGAGGTAGAGATTCCCTCCCTAAGGATCATACAAGAAGCAGAGTTGGACGACGCAGAATAGGTAAAAGGTCGATACGAGCAGTTAGCCCTTATAGATGGGAAAAGAATGAATACGGTTTGCCACGGTCAGTTGTATCAGAACAGAATGTCCAGAGCCTTCCACAAAAGAGTCAAGCCAAGGAAGTTGACACCGGGGCAGCTGGTGTTGAAGAAGATATTCCCATATAAAGATGAATCCAAGGGGAAATTCTCTCCCAACTGGCAAGGTCCGTACATGGTTCACCGGGTTCTAACTGGAGGAGCCCTTATTCTTGCAGAAATGGACGGAGAAGTCTGGCCGAAGCCAATCAACTTAGATACAGTGAAATGATACTATGTGTAACCATCTATGATTTTTGTATGATGTAATTTGAACTATGCCTGACTTGATTCCCATTTAAGAGGGGATACGTAGGCAGCCCTATGGGTTCGGTCATAATTTAATAAAAATCTCATCCCCCCCCCCCCATTATTGGAACTGGGGCAGAATTTTGAGGAGGACCCTCAAAATTCTGAAGCAAGTCTTCAGCCACTCATTGCCAGGGATGTCACCTCAGTAAACAGGGGCAGAACTTTGAGGAGGACCCTAAAAATTCCGAAGTTAATTCTTCAGCCATTCAGCGCAGCCATTAGAAGTGCCAACCTAGTAAATTGGGGAAAAATTTTGAGGAGGACCCTCAAAATTCCGGAGCAAGATAGGTTGCAATGTTTTGAACCACGTTGCAGTCATTGGTTCATTTAAACAAAACTATTTTCTACTTACGTTATATTTGCTAAATCATGCATAACTATGACAGCTGCTGTTTAGCAACGCTACCACAATGAAACGCAACGTCGGAGGCCACGGGAAAATGAACTAACCTTTCCTCCATTATAAACTCACGATTTTTCTTTGGATGCAGGCACCCAAGTCACAAAGTTACTAGACATGTTATGCAATCACATTAAACCGGCGTACCTATTCGCATTTGCTACCCGCGCGCAATATTCCCCAGCAACCGCAACATCACAATCAGTTACCAGCAATCAGCTAAGAATCTTTAGTACCGTCTGCATTCCTGCATTGCATAAGGCTACCTTCCTGCCTTCCGAGACTAAGTGTTGTCTCCATCTACATTATCGTCATTGCATAAGGCTACCTCTCTGCCTTCCGAGACTAAGCGTTGTCTCCATTTAGCATCATCTGCATAAGGCTACCTTTCTATCTTCTGAGGCTAAGCGTTGTCTCCATTTAGCATCATCTGCATAAGGCTACCTTTCTGCCTTCCGAGACTAAGCATTGTCTCCATTTAGCATCATCTGCATAAGGCTACCTTCCTGCCTTCCGAGACTAAGCGTTGTCTCTATCAGCATTATCTGCATTGCATAAGGCTACCTCCCTGCCTTCCGAGACTAAGCGTTGTCACCATTTAGCATCATTTGCATAAGGCTACCTTTCTGCCTTCCGAGACTAAGCGTTGTCTCCATTTAGCATCATCTGCATAAGGCTACCTTTCTACCTTCCGAGACTAAGCGTTGCCTCCATTTAGTATCATCTGCATAAAGGTACCTTCCTGTCTTTCGATACTAAGCGTTGTCTCCATCTGCATTATCTGTATTACATAAGGCTACCTCCCTGCCTTCCGAGACTAAGTGTTGTCTCCATTTAGCATCATCTGCATAAGGCTACCTTTTTGCCTTCTGAGACTAAGCGTTGTCTCCATTTAGCATCATCTGCATAAGGCTACCTTTCTGCCTTCTGAGACTAAGCGTTGTCTCCATTTAGCATCATCTGCATAAGGCTACCTTCCTCCCTTTCGGGACTAAGCGTTGTCTCCATCTGCATTATATCCATTGCATAAGGCTATCTTTTTGCCTTCCGAGACTAAGCGTTGTCTCTATCCTGCATTATCTGCATAAGGCTATCTTTCTGCCTTCCGTGACTAAGTGTTGTCTCCATCTTGCATTATCTGCATAAGGCTACCCTTTCTGCCTTCCGAGGTTAAGCTCTACCTCCACTTGCATGGCTGAAATACCGCAACCTTATCTTTCTTGCATGGCTGAAATACTGCCACTTTCATTTACATCTTGCAAATCGGCTGAAATATCGCCATTCAACTTATCATATCGGCTAGAATATTGCCGCACTGCATTTAAATTTTTCTATCGGCTGAAATATTGCCATTTAGGCTTTCGCGTCGGCTGAAATACCACCAAATCTTGCATTTCATGGGCTTAAATACCACCAAATCTTGCACTTCATGGGCTGAAATATCACCAAACTATCCAAAGGCATCATCATTCGAAGGCACCATCTTCATAGCCCGAGAATACCATGTCATGGCCTGAGGATCCCACTTTATATCTCGCACATCATTTTTCAAAGGCATCATGGTTCGGAGGCACCATTATCATAGCCCGAGAACATCATTTCATAGCCTGCGAATCCTTCAATTTTGCACTTCATGGCCCAGGACATCATGGTCTGAGGACGTCATCCTAACCGTCCAAAGACAGCACTCATGGTCCAACGGGAACTTGCATCATGTTTTAATTATGCATAATATACGCCGCATTTCTCATTTGCAGGTACACCGACTAGCGAATGGCCGTCTCAGCAGGAGCGATCCCGCTCCGATTCTCCGCAACCTATTCGACTCCAAACACCTTTTCAATCGTCGCACCCGTCTTTTCGAATCTCCATTGACACATTCCGTCAATGGTTCCTGAACTACATATGGCCTGATTCCTGTAAAACCAGGGATATGTAGGCAGCTCAGAAGCCAGGGCACGGTCAAATTCTCTTCAAAATGCCGCTTCCGGTCAAAATTAGTCATCATATCTTTACCCGACAACTCTTTCATCCTTCCCGGGTAAAGTGGGGCATATGTTGATACCCAATTTTTCCCTATGTATTTTATACACCCAAATGTTCTCAAAATAGTATATTCATGCATATATAAGCATTCCCAAGAGTTTTGGTATTTTTCCTATTTTTTAAAAGTTATTAGAATCAATTTGTTGTCTATTTTAATAGTTCAAAATTTAATAATTATTTCCAGACTATCATGATTGGCGAATAATTTATTTTATTCTTATATTTACGCCATAATATAGTTAAGGTGATTTTTGTACACTTTTACAAAACTGCTCGTTATTTTTAAAAGCTAATTGCATATAAATGCAATTATAGCCTATTCTACGATTAATAGTGCTTTATAATTGTAAAATTAGTTCTAATATTTTTTAATTAATGCATATTTATTATTAATTGGTTCAGCATCTTCAATTTTCCTTTAAAATCATTTTTACTATTTTTATAAAATAACAGAGGAAAACTAGCTATTTCAATTTTGGCCACATTTCATTTCACTTATAGCCTCAATCGGCCCCAATCCTAACGCCCAATTGGGCCAACCCAATTCAATTTTTTACCCGACCCCTGACCCATTATTTCGACCCGTTCGTTCGTATCATTAAATCCTGGTCGTTGATCATTTTGATCAACGGCCCTTATTCATACTTACTCTTTTAATTTTACCCAACCCCAACCCTAATCTCATTTCTCTCATATAGCCGCCTCTGAACCCTCCCCTTCTCTCAAACACTCTCTAACACTCGAAACACTAGTCGCCTCTGTAGTCTTCTCCGACCAGTTCTCGCCGAAGTCCATGGCTTCTCAGGTCATGGACGGCCTGTGCTCACCTCCTTTCACCCTAAATCATAGTTGCTCAAGGATTTCGAGGTTCAACCTCAACGATGCCTATTTAGATCCTCCGCAGATCTGAGGTCCTATGGCCTCTCCGGCTCCATTCCGACGTGTTCGAGCTTCAAAAGGCCTAGCTATGGATCAGACTTGTTCGAGACCAGATCCTTTCCAAGCCTTCTCATTGCTAGGGTTTCTGAGAAACCCTAAAAGCTTGTTCGAGGTTCCTTCTTCCTTTATTTTCTTAGATCTGTGATAGAACTGTGTTATACTCGAAGTTTTAAAGCTTTTCCTTAATTTTCTTTCCAAAACTAGTCTGTTTCAATTTAGGTCTTTCAAAATCTTAAAAATGATTTCCGTTTCTTCTTTTTGTTCTTTCTTTGTGTTGAATTTGCCTGTTTATGCCATGTTTTATGAGTTTTTGCTTATGTCTTGTATCCTTTCCTCGCATGTCTTCTCCTATTTGTTGTTATTATGCATGTGCTTCTACCTGTGCTCTGTTATTTCTTCTACAGGTTTCTATAGCATGTTTACATGTCTATCTTATGTGTTCCATTACTATTTTCTTACTGAGTCTTGTTTGCCTTTACCGGACTTGTGTTTGAGTTCTAGACCTATTGCATCTATTGTTCCTAAGTTCTATGTCACCTCTTTTCTCTCCTGAACTTGCTTAAGTTCTGAGCTTTTCTTAAACTTGTTCTTTATGATTCTTTCACTATGTTGCTTCGAACTTGCTATTGTATCTGTGTGTTCTAAAAGAGACCTTGAGTCTGTTTCAATTATTTGCCTTCTCCTTTCTGTACCCTACTTGAATTGAAACCCTAGGGTTTGGGATTTTTGTGAGTTTTGGGTTTTGTGTTGGGACTAGGGTTCTATTTAGGACCCCGGGCTCTCTCAAACTCATGCTAAGTCTATAAACTGAGCTGGAACTTTCCTTTGCTTATGATTTTGAAACTGTCTATGCCAATCTTTTCTTTCTTGTTTGACACTTGTGTGCTTATATATGAGGGTTTTTCTTTCAAAAGCCAACTTGTAATTGATTCCAATTTCTTTTTAGTAAGGCTCGATTGATCTGTCACTGATTTTTCCAATTGAACTTTTCCTCACCCTTTTCCTGACTAAGTTCATTCAAACAGAGCTTTCAATTTACTGGCTGTTTGATTGATCTACTTGCCTTATTTCTCATAAATCATATACCATAGGATTCTTGCCTTAAATAAACTCCGTGTATTTACTTGTGTTATGACACTTTGGAAAGATTTTTGATTGTTTCTCTTTCCTTAATTATCCCATGCCCATTTGAAATCAAATCCCTTAACCAAAGGGAAATCCTATGTGATTGATTGAAAACTATTTTCTTACCTTTTTCTTACTTGTCTTCTGCACTATAAAAAGGGACTACTCTTTCTACTCTTACACACTTCACACTTCATAATTCAAAAAAAAACTACTCACAACTACACACGACACAATTGCAATACCTTTCTCTACTACTACTTTCTCCACTTATAATACTGAGCACTCTGCTCCTCTTCTCTTTTACTGTCTGAAACATTCTTGTGTTCCTTTGAATTCTCAAGTATTTTGCTGAAGAACTTGAGTTTGCTTCTGTTGACTTCTGGCTGTTTACTTGCTCTATTGTTCTGCTATTCTAGTACTTTGCATCTGGTATGTCACTCTTAATTAAATACTGCCCCTTCCACTATATGATTACTTTACTCCTAGCCTGTTATGCTTTCTTGCACTATGCATCTACATCCTAGTCTATTATGCTTTTTTTCTTTATCTTTCTGCACTCTCAGTCTGTTATGCTTTCTTTCTTTCCTTGTGTTTCTGTAAATGCTTCTCTATATGAGTCCCTTCCCTTAACCCCTTTGTATGAGAGTAGAGTTCCAGTCATGGCAGCATCATATTATTGCTGCCTATGACTTTGAACTAAGTTCTTTTGAATTCTTATGCAAACCAATTCCCACTCCCCTTTCCCCTTTATATGATGAGCCTTGACTCAAGTCTGGTGGTGTCATAATCACCATCCAGACTCAGGTCTGACCTCTAAGGTCCACTTTTAATATGTTTGGACCAAGCAACTGGTCAGGGGTGTGCCAGTCTGCACCCATGGCTGGGCATGAACTACCATTTGCTATGGTTCCCTAATCCCTCTCTCACTTTGCACTTAGTTCTAAGTTCTGCCCCCCTTTGGTAAGCCATGCTTTGGGACCCTGGAGCTCCCTCTGAACTTGGATGCCTAAGTGCTGGCTATTCCACACTGCACTATTCTGTTCTAATTGTTATCCAGAGTGTAAGCACTACCTGGAGCCCTTGAAGCTCCTTGGAACTCTAAAACACTTTGGATAAGAGAAAGCTTTGGAAATTTGGATCCCAGAATTGGTTAAACGCATGTTGTTGGACATCAAGATTGAATTAGGCTGCTTGGATCCAGCTATTAGCTTTTGATGTATCTTTAATTTCCAGTTTGATTTGTAATAATCTTTGTATGAACTTGGGGAATATAGTAAAAAGGGTGTGGGAGGGGTTTACTTTTTTGCATCAATAAAAGGGTAGATATCACGTCTTTAGAACTTTAATTTCCTTACTAGACATCCTGCCTATAGTTCTGTTTAGCATTTTAATTCAATCACCTAGATGTCATGCCTATAGGGTTTAACGCTGAATCATATTGCAAGTCATTAGAAATCCTGCATATAGGACTTAATATTCATGGAATCAGTTGCATATAGAAACCATGCCTATAGGAAGTGCATATGCGTTATGCAAACTGTATGGTAATCAAACAATCACTCTTTCATCAGTTCAACAACAGGTCTTAAAATCAAATATAGAAATCATACCTATAGAAATTCGTCTCAA
This sequence comes from Nicotiana glauca, assembly GCA_026770625.1. NCBI lineage: Eukaryota > Viridiplantae > Streptophyta > Magnoliopsida > Solanales > Solanaceae > Nicotiana > Nicotiana glauca. The sequence goes on along the minus strand of MU777321.1, from coordinate 82,374 downwards.
ACTCGCCTGATTCATTTTAAGCAATAACGTTCTGTCAACCGGTCTTTAACATTTTAATGTCATGTTTTCAATAAAATTCTCATAAACCAATATGTTTTTTTCAATCCTCAAATCTGCATCCTTATTCAAAAATAGTTCTTTTAAATCTTCTGCCTAAATGTTTTACTCGATCCTTGATACTGTCTTTCGAAAACAGTCTTGCAACTCATCTTTCCCTTAAAATATTCTCACTTTCTAGAACTCTTTCACAACTCTCCTGTGTTTTGCTCAAACAGTCTTTATTTTCTCCTTTAACTCTTCTGCATTAGTCCATTCATTTCTTTTTTGAAATCAGTACTTTCTGAATAAATCGTTTAAAATACTTTGATTCCTGACAATAGGATCCAAGTTGCCTAATGAAGACTTTCTGTCTAAACGCATGTATTAAACCAATCCGCTCGCTGCTTAATTTTAAATTTTTAAAGACCAAACTAGTATGTGTAAAGGCATGCCAAACTATATGTTATCTGATTTATGGGGTTTATGTGAGCCTTGCCTGTTTGTTTGTTCATTCCCCCTACTTGTTACTTATTTTTTTTGAATGTCTATTAGAATTTTTGTCCTTTAAACTCCATAAAGGCCCCACCCCTTTCTTCCCCTTTTAGGATTAGAAGTCCTAATACCCCGGGACTGATAGTTTGGGATGGGTAGTAGCATGCAATAGGCAAACGATACCATTCCACACTTCAATACCTTAACGGGGTGGGAAGGGTAGAAATGGAGATGATGATTACACAATAACACTATGTGCACAATCAGGTGCCGGTGTTGTGAGAATGATCCATGTAATGTATAAACCTAGGATCCCCCTCCCCCCCTCCCCTTTATTAGTTTAATAATTTTTTAGAATTTAAAAAAAAAAAAGCTGTCCAGTCTTCAACTTTCGTTCTTTGTACTTCTTTCAAGTTACTTGTACCAATTATTTAACCCCTTTCCTTTACTTGTATCTCTTCTTTAATCATAAAAAAAAACTATTTCCTTCCAAATTTCAGCACTTCTAAATCCTTTTTCACATTCTTATTTGCAACCGTTTCCAATGTTTGTGATGCTTGTTTGTTTATTTGTTTGCTTGCATCTAAAGTTACAATTGTAGCATGGTTGAGAACCACACTAGTGGATCTTGAGGGGTGCCTAACACCTTCCCCTCTAGATAATTTCAAACCCTTACCCGAACTTTGGTTTTCTATCTTTATTTCTTTTAAAGTGTCCTAATGCACTATAATCATTAGGTGGTCACTCTCCAAACTCTCAAAACCCAATTCCTAAAGTGGAAAAAGAGTTGTCCTCCCAAATTTCGTGAACCCGATTTCGCTCTTTAGGGGAAAAAGGGGGCGTCGACAAATACCAGTTGCCCCGGTGTGAATTATCTTGGCTTGACTCTTTTGTTGAAGGCTCTGGACATTTTGTTCTGATAAAGTTGACCATGACAAACTGCGTTCATTCTTTTTCCGTCTATAAGGGCTAACTGCTCGTAGCTACTCTTTACCCATTCCGCGTCTTCAAGTTTCGCTTCATGTATAATCCTTAGGGAGGGGATCTCTACTTCGGCGGGAATGACTGCCCCTGTACCATAAACCAACATGTAGGGAGTTGCCCCAGTTGATGTGCGAACTGTGGTGCGATACCCCAATAGAGCGAATGATAAATTTTCGTACCATGAAAACCTTAGCTTTGACCTGCTTAGTGACTTCTTCCTTGATTTTCAAACTCATGTCAGGGTTGAACTTTTTGAGCGTCTGCTTCACTGGTGGACAGGCCGGGTCAGTCGACAATTTGTGAGCTACAATAGATGGACTGACATCAGTCATATCATCATACGACCAGGCAAATATTTCCTCATATTCCCTTAGAAATTCTATATACTCTTCCTTCTCTGACGGTGACAAATAAACACTGATGCGCATTTCTTTGACATTTTTTGTATCTCCCAAGTTAACCACCTCACTCTCGTCCACGTTGAACTTAGGTCTATTTTTGAAATCCTCAACCTCTTTAACAACCTCTTCTGGTATGTCATCTTCTTCTGAGCCTATACACGTTTGTTGCATTGTCTCGTTGCAAGTTACAATCGTCGGTTCATCAAGATAAGTAATAGTAATGTTTTGTAAATAAGAGCGAGATTTATAAGAAACTGAAATGCTTTGATAAATTTCATAATTATTTTGAACATTGGAGCTCTTATTTCAAAATTAAAATGCGGAAAGAAAATCAACTAGTAAAAATAAAGATGATGCATGGTGCTTTATTCAGCCTTGCTACCCCGAAGCTTTCCGAACCCTGGTGGTTCTGACGGTCCAATTGGCAAGGCGTGCTTCTCGGCTCACGGCTTGTATGGAAGTGCCTTCCTCCCCTTCCTCCTCTAAAATGACGTAGCAGTCTTTGTTATCATCTTCCAAAAACAAATTCCTAATTGCTGTCAGTGCTTCCTCTTCTTCCGACCCATATATGACATCGACTGGCTAGAAATTCTGCTTGAGGCGAGGTATCGGATGCTCCAGTTGATAGTAGGGACTGCTCCATGGTGGCGACCAGTGATTGATCTCCAAGTGTATTCATTTCCCAAACCAAAAGTGGTACCATGTTTCTTTAGCTTGATAGGTTTGGTGATTCCCTGGAGGTTCTTGCCGAGCCCCTTGCTAGCTTCATATCCACTCCAATTCAGTATACTTTCAATCTTGTTATCCCACCATTTATCCTTGTCCACGGTGTTGACTCGCTCAATGTGATGGTAAGTTTCTCCGCCTATCTTCCTTCTTTCTCCGATTGCCGGGATGGTCTGGCGACTGTATATGGGATTGCTACCATCGCCGTGAATAATCACCTCTTAGTGATTCCATTCAAACTTCACTGTCTGGGGTAGGGTTGACTACAGCCCCAGCGGCATAAATCCAAGGTTATACCAGAATCAAGTTGTAAGATGCTGGGATGTCTATTACTTGAAAGTCAACATCAAACCAAGTCGGTCCTATTTATAGACACAAACTGATTTCCCCAATAGTGGACCTTTGGGAACCATCGAAAGCTTTAAATTGATGGCTCCATCCTTGATCTCATGCAGAATCTTCCCCAATATTCTAAGAGTCACCAATGGACAAATATTGAGGTTGGACCCTCCGTCAATCAGGCCTCTGGTGACCAAATAATCTTCGCATTGCACGGTGATATACAACGCCTTGTTGTGACTCAACCCATCTGGTGGCAACTCATCTTCATGAAAAGTGATCTTATGACTCTCCAATACCTACCCTACCATGTTCGCCATTTCTCCTTCAGTTATGTTGTTGGGTAAATATGCCTCACTCTGTATCTTCAACAAAGCATTCTTATACGCATCAGAGCTTTGCAATAGAGCTAGGATGGAGATTTGTGCCGGTGTTTTATTCAGTTGATCAACGACTGAGTACTCTTTTGCCTGTATCTTCCTCCAGAGATCATCGGGCCCAGTTTCAATAGGTCTTCCAGAGGCCTGCTTATTTGATTCAGCTAAATGCTCCGGAGTGTAAACCTTATCGGTTCTTGTCATACCCTACGCTGCAACTACTTCTCCGGTTTTGTCTTTTCCTTTTCTTCTTGCCTCGGCCATGTAATCTCGGGGAATGGCCTTCGTACGGAATGGTGTTATGGCTGACATTGCTACCAGGATGGTTACTCTTGCTTTGGGAGGTAACACAGCAACCTCAAATGGCATAGGTGCCTTTGGGGACCTAAACTCAACCTCAATTGGTCCTATCGTCTTTGCAGAAGATGGTGCTTCAAGATCGAGCAGTAGGGATATGTTCACTTCAGCGTCTTCAAAAGGCTGAATCTGGACTACAATTGGATTAAGTGTGACCGTTGGTTTCTTTGGTTCGTCACCTTCAGCGATTAACCCGATCGACTCTTTGGGGTCCCAATAATCCTCTATCTCGATCATGTGAATGCCTCCGCCTTTATGGTCAGGTAGAGGGTTGCTGTGGACATTCGGAGCAGGATCCGTTACCACAATGATCTTGTTGTCAATCAAAGTCTGAATCTTGTCTTTCAGGGAGCGGCACTCATTAATGGTATGCCTTTTCATGCCGAAATGGTATGCGCAGGTTTTGTTTGGGTTGATCTATTAGGAAGGGTTTTCTGGAATTATGGCAGGGATAGGGGTGACGTAACCAGTAGCTTTAAGCCTTTCATGCAGCTGGTCGATTGGTTCGGCAAAGGTGGTGTATTGTTTAGGGGGTCTGCGATTGAAGTTTGGTCGAGGTCTAAGGAAATTTTGGCGAGTGGGAGGTGATTGGTAGTAGGATGGTTGAGTGTTGTAGGCTTGGTAAACTTGTGCGGTTTGGGAATATCTGGGTGAAGTGGGCTGATATGCGGGAGGTGGAGATAATTGGTAAGTAGGTAGTATAGCTTGGTAAGCGGGAGAGGGTGCTTGGTAATTTAGGGTAGGCTGATATGTAAGTAGAGGTAATGGATAGGTTTGGTATTTGGTTGGGGAGTTTGTCCTTTGTGCAACCATTACGGCACCCACATCCCTTTTCTTGGACGTGCCACCAGACTTTAGAGCCTTGTTGGTAGCCTGCAATGCTTCAAAATTAGTGACCATACCACTTTTGATACCTTCCTCGATCCTCTCCCCTAGTTTGATGATATCGGAAAATTTCTAGCCTTTTATCAACATCAACCACTCATAGTACTATGGGTCTTGAGCCCAAACGAAAAACCTGCTCATTTGTTCTTCTTCGAAGGCCGGCCTGACCTTAGCGGCTTCTAATCTCCAACGAGTAGCATACTCGTGAAATGTCTCCGTGGGTTTTTTCTTTAAATTTTGGATGTAGAACACATCTGAATCTGTCTATGAAATTAGATGCCATATTTACCCAATTCATCCACTTCTTCGGGTCTTGACTAATGTACCAAGATAGAGCATCCCCTTTCAGGCTTTTCATAAAGAGCTTCATGCGAAATTTTTCATCCTTTCCTACTCCGTCCAGTTTGTCGCAATAGGTCCCTAGATGAACTCTGGGATCCTCGGTGCTATCGAACATCTCAAACTTGGGAGGTTTGTACCCCTCGGCCTGTTCGACATCTGTTTGAATGCAAAGGTCTTCGTAATTCAGCCCCTCAATCCCCTTGCTTCCTTCGACACCCTGAACTCTGCTAGTTAGTTTCTTGAGTTCTGTGGCCAGATTCTTGATAAGAGAGTCTTTGTCATCAGGCTCAGGTATGCTTGAAATGGGTTGAGTAGGATGCGGCACAGTTTCCCCATAAATGGGGTTGTTGTGATGAGGGTAAGGATAGTCATTTGTGGAGTTTAATGGTTCAGGGATGAGCAATGGGGTGTTACTTGAAGTGTAGCATGTGTTGCAGGTGGTGATGGGGAGCAAGTTAGTTTTGTGGTTTCGGGATGTTTGGTGGAGGTGTGGGGTTTTGAGTGTTGGGAAATTTGACATCTGGGGTAGTGAGGGAAAACGACAAGCTTGCCAAATTCCGAACTTGGTCCAGTTCTTCCAGAAATTTCAATAACTTTTGTTCAAGCTGGGAGGCACTTTCCTTGGAAACTTGAATACCCTGAGAAGTCTCTACCCTTTCAATCGAACTCTCCTTCCTGACGTTGCTCAAATCTTCCATTTTTCCCTTGTTCTTGTTTCTGATAGGACTCAGAGGAGGAGGAGGTGGAGGGCCATTGGATCTCATGGAGTAGGATGATGATGTTAGAATGCACGAACTAACCTTTGGGGTGGGGGAATAAAATAAAAAGGTAACAAGTTAGTGTGGATCATGAGGAGAAAAACATTATAGTATTTAAACACATAGTGCAAGAATATAAATCGTGTCCTAATTTTGGGAATCTCGTTGTGACCGAGTTAGGCCTAGTGACAAGTTGATTTCAAGAACTTATAATGCTAAATGCCTCATTCTAATGATAAAAATAAGACGAATCCCAAAACGATACTAAAATTGCCATGGGCCTTATTACATTAAAGCAAAAGAAAGACTCCTAACTACTTGGTCCCAGAAGGACCTTCCCCAGACTCGGCATCTTTAGCTCCATCAAACAGCTTCACCAGCTCACATAGTCCCAGCAGCAAGTAGGCTCTAGCCAAGTGTCCTCCTTCGTTTCCTTCAGCGTCTGGCAGTTTTCAATCCTCTGGACGAACTTCCTTTCTAGCTCCACTATGCTCCAAGTATCTGTTGGTGATCATGTTGAATCTTGGGACTTCGTGCCTCCTATTTCTGCAAAACAAAGTGTTAGACCCTTACCCCCGCCGGACTCAACTATTTAAACCAATAATTAGCATTAAAACATTTAGTTCTCCAAATAAATGCACAGAACGTGGTGGTGTCCGTTTGGGTTTTAAGGAAACCCGGTGGACTTTGGACAAAGCTATCTTAAAGAGTCATTATGCGGACAACATAACTGACTCGGCTAGGTTTGACAGTGATGCATGCACAGTTTGAACAGAGTAGGGTTTCTATGGGGTGTTAGACCGGTACCCTTGAGCGGACAACTCAAGAGGGAAAGGCACGAAACTTTCGACTGCACCACTGATCGATTGGTTTTACCGCAAATATGCCTTTGCCAAATTTAGGGGGTGTAATATTGGAAGGGCGCAACCACTAATTATAAGCGTTGCTATGGTATTTGTTTGGTATGAGTGGAATATGATGTGGAATATGCAATTACAAAAATAAAACAAGTTGTCATGTATTTGCATGTTCATAAAGTAATGATTACAATAATTGCTCATAATTACAACAGTATTTAAGGAAAGCGGTAAAAGCATTAAAGAAAAGAAAACAAAGAGCCAAGTCAGTTTTGTAGTAGAAAAGGGATTAAAGACATTAAATAAAGGCAATAAAGAAGTAATAAAGTCACAAACAACATGAAATGGTAAAAGCCTAAAGAAATCCCCAGCAGGGTCGCCATGCTGTCGAAGCCCCCTTTTTCTTAAAAGGTGAAATCGGATTTACGACATTTGGGAGGACAACTCTATTCCCTTTTGGGAATTGGGTTTTGGAGTTTGAAGAGTTGCCACCTAATGATTAAAATGCATTAGGACACTAAGAAGGGTTTGAGTTGAAGAACCAGAGTTTGGGTAAGGGCTAGATATTATCTCGGGGGGAAGGTGTTAGGCACCCCCCAAGATCCACTTGTGTGGTTCCCGGCCATGCTACAATTATGACTTTAAAAGTAAATAAGCATACAAGACAATTTCATATAAAGACTGCAAATAGGTATGCATAAAGGTTGCTAAACATGCTGAAGTTTTAACTATTTGATTTCCTAGTTATTTGAAAGAATGTCTAAATGCAAAAAATGGGATCAAGTAATGAACTTAAATAATCAGACAAAGAAGTGAGTGAGCAGAAAATTTTTAGAGGAAAAGGTAATGCAGAAAATTAAAGGAGTTTTAAGGACTGAAACGAAATGCGAAATTTTTTAAAGAACTGAAAATTGACAATCTAAAATAATTACGAAGGAAGGGGGTCCTAGGTTTGTAAAATACATGGATCATCCACGCAACACCTGGTAACCAATTGTATGCATGGTGTTATCGCATAATCATCATCTCCATTGTCTACCCTTTCCCACCCTGTTAAGGTATTAAAGCGCAGAATAGTATCATTACTTATTGCATCCTATTACCCGTCCCTATCCTATCAGTCCTGGAGGCATTGGGACTACTAGTCCTGAAGGGAAGGGAATTGGGGCTTTTCAGAAGTTTTAAGAAAGGATAAAAATCTAGGCGACAAACAAAACATATAGTCAAATATGAGGAGACAAACAACAGTTAAGGGCTCAGACAGGCCTCCTCACTTAAATGCAAATACATAGCATGACTTCAGATATTGGTTAGGTATTTAATTAAATTTAACATAGGATGGGTGGCTGATATATCACATATTTTCAGATAAGAAGTCCAAATTAGACTTTCCTGCTGGTTGTAATTATTAAAGACTGGTGTAATTAATTAATACCTAATGGTTTGCCTAGGTATGGCCTGTAATCATGATATCTAACAATGCAGAAGGAGTACTGATTTTAAAGGAAGATAATTGATTTTAGAAACAAACAAGGTTCTGCAGATTTTAAAATGACTAGACTACTGATTTTTGACTTACAAGCGAGATGGACGATTCAGATTCAGCTGGTTATTCCTATAGGCACTCTCTCTAAGCGTGATTGATTTTAAAACATTTATAGAAGTGCATGATTCCTATAGACATGGTATCTAGAATGCATTTTTGTTATTTTAACCTATAGACTGTTTGCCTAATGTGTATATGCAAATATGAATAAGCTTATAGGTGTGGTCTCTATATGCAGATGACATACTTATAGGCAGGATTTCTGTATGCGTAATGAAATGACGTATAGACAGGATTTCTACATATATAATGAAAATGACCTATAGGCAGGATATTTATATGCGGATACATAAATGAAAATGATGTGATTGCAGGAATAAAACCTAAAGCATGATGTGAGCACGTGATTTTTGCCCTATATGAATTGCTCCCATAATTTCAAACAAAATAATTTCTTTTCATTATAATTTTAATTTTGTTGATTTTGTGGCATTTTTTGTTAATTGTTTGCATTTGTGTGTGCATCTTAATTCATATAAAAATAAAAAAATATATATGCATTGCATTTAGGGTTTAAGTTTACATATTTGGAATTAATTAGTAATTAGGAGTTTACAAAAATATAAAGAGAAAAAAAAATGGTTTACTCTTGCTTTTATTTTTAATTTTTGGAATCTTAGTAGTTTTTCTTTTATATTGAATTAGATTGTGCAAATTGTCATATATAGTTCCAATTAATAGGGGTTCATTTGGATTTATTTTAGCTTTAAAATAAAAGAAATTAGGAAAAGTTTTAAGATAATTTGTTAAAAAGAGAAATGAGAGATTAAACTTGGGGCTGTTTCTTAAATCAAATTCTTCAGGCCCAAAAGTCCACACCCCTCAAACCTGCCGCCCCAGCCCAAACCTATTTCCCCAGACCCGGTCCATCCCCTCCCCCGTTAAACGACATCGTTTTATCCATGGACAAATCCTAGCCGTCGAGGATCTTTAATCCAACGGCTGGGAAGTGGGGTCTTTTTCATATTTAACTGTCGTAATGCCTCACCCCCCTCCCCTTCCATCTCATCTATCACACCTCAGAGAACCCTCCACCGCCTCCGCCGTATGCCACCACCGGAAATTGCCTCACGGCGGTGGCCGGCCACCAAGCGCCCCCAAACTCACACCAAAGTCTCTCTTCACCTCCCCCATCAAGAATCAATCACCAGCTCTATTCAAATACCCCTGGAACTCGTCAAATTTCAGATCAAGGAGCGGAACCCTAGCGTCGCCCCAATTTCCCCGGTGGTGGTGCTGCCACTAATCATCCTCAAATCTTCACCACCACATTTTCTTCGCTACCATAATCATCTTCGACCCTAAACTAGTGGCCTTCGAAACCTGACTGAGCCCTTCGAGTCTCATGCCCAAAATTCAAAATCCTAAGATTTTTGGAACTTAAATGCGAATCGTGATTCGTGGTGGCCAGTGTTCCGTACGAAAAGCTTTGGCCAGTTCGAATCTTGGTTCGATCTTGAGGATTTACTATGCTAGCTTAGGGGTCATTCGTTGGAATGTCATGGCTTCCCATTTTATTCCGGTTAGTGGTCCTTCTTTTTGTTCTTTCTTTTGTTGTTTTCTGCAGTCACAGGTTAGGAGCATGATTAAAGTTAGGTCATTTGTTTAACATAATTAAAATAGTTAATCTCTTGGTTTCAATGTGCTGAAGTTTATTGTACTTTTTATCCAGTTAATTTATGAGTTTTGAGCTTTAGGGTTACTTGTGTGTGACCCATGGTCATTTGGACCACAATGTGGGCCTCAAGGGTAAGAGGCCCCAAGGCTGTAGGTCAATGGCCCAAAGTATGGGGTCAGAGTTAGTCCCTCAGTTCATTAGAGTAATTAAATGATGTTTGGGAGGGTGTTTTGGGAATTTTTTGAGGAAAATATCTTTGCACTTGATGTCAGAAGGTTCTAGTAGGGACATTTGTGAAATTTTATTAGCATTTACTTGGGTAGCAAGGCAGAAGTTGAGGGGTAACTTAGCAAAAAAACAAATTTCAAAAAGGGGTAAAGGGGTAAATACTAATTTCTGAATGTTGCCCTAAGACTTGCCTATAAAGGCATTGTTTTCTTGCCTTAGAAGGCAAACCTGAAGGAAGAGAGAGCTGAAAAAAATCAGAGGCGTATACATTCTAGACATTAAGAGGAAACAATTCTGAAAAATAAAAAAAAAACAGGCTGAAAATTCCAGAAAACAAACAGCTACATTTTCTACTATTCCATTGATCATTTCTCTGCCATTTGGTTATTTTTGAAGAACATTTCAACCATTTTGGGGCTTTAAGATGGCTTAGTGTGGGTTTTCTTTCGATTTTGAGTTGAATTTAGCATTTAGGGTTTGATTTCAAGTTTGAATCTGGGTTGATTGAGCTGGATTTACTATTCTATTGGTTATCCTTTGCTGATTCTGTATTGCTGGTGCTGGTTTTCTGCTTTAGACACTGCTTAACCCTCATCTTCTCCTTTGATTTTCATTTCCAGGTACACATCTGTGACCTTAAGCATGTAAGCCATGGCTCGTGTTGTTTTTTTTAAGGAAATGAAGATTCTAATGTTATTTATTCCTTCTCAGCATGTTTGGAGTTTATATTGATACTATGATTGGGCTATCATGAAGTGTATATTGATTCATGCTTGTTTAAATTCTTAGGTTCTATTGTCACGTTTGTTAGAATATGTGTTAATCACAACACTACTGTAGTAAAAGCATGTGTTGAGAAGTTTTTCCCAGATTTAATTTCTTTGTTTAATTAGGTATGTGTTGATTTAGGATTAATACATCCTGCTCCATTTCACACTCAAGTTGATTAGGTTGTCTGTTTTAAATTTTCCCAGTACAATGCGATGCCTAATATTATTTGTTAATTTGGGATTTCGGTGTAGAGTAGTTAAATCTCATAGTTAATATGTTGTTCACTTATCTAATATAATTCATATTACATGTTTCTGTGTGGGCGTAATTCTCTGTAACAATGCAAGTTACAGGCAGTTGTATCCCTGTTTGTTTAATAGAAAGAATTGAAAAATGGATGTTCGATCTTGGGGTTGCTCTTTGTTCAATTTGGGTCGGTCTCAAGCCCAGCGTCAATACCTATTCGACAGCCTCTGTCATGTACGGGTCCCGTGTGGATGGAGCTCCTTTGAGCTCATGAACTGTAATGGTAACTGGCCCGTTATTAATTGATTAGTAGGTTTTTGCCTTTTCGAGTTAAGTAGCAGGCTCGAGCTAAGGATTTCTTCAATAATGGGGATCGTCCTTGTTCGAGTTTGGACTTGAGCTCGGGGCCTGAATTTCCTTGAATACTCGGATGTTGGTTAATTCACAATGTTAACAAGTTAAGTTTTTAGATTAAAGACGAATCTTAATAGTCAATAGTAGTTCATCTTTAGGACGTCCTTTTAAAAAATAAATTGAGGTGCACCGAGCCAAACAAAATTGACAAACTGCGTGACCCTCTTTAAATACTCCTACTAAAATACTTAGAATTCGGGACATGCCATTTAGCAAACTTCCATGGCCTCCCGCAAAGTTAATAACGCGTTAGTTGCTTTAGGTGCGTGCTTTAATAATTTTACCTTCCTAAACTCGGGTGTGTATTTCATATGAACCAAATCCAAATCCTAAACATTGAATAAAACGTGTTTTAGATTGCAGGTGCATTTCATGTGACGCAACCCAAAGACATATTTTAAACGACGTTCAATATTCTTTTAAAATTAATTAAAAGTGGTAAATAGTTTTTTTTTAAATTGCACCATAGGTTAAACGTGTACTAAAATCAGATAACTAAGCCAGATGTGTTAGTTGAGCGACCGTGCTAGAACCACGGAACCCGGAAATGCCTAATACCTTCTCCCGGGTTAATAGAATCCCTTACTCAGATTTCTGGTTCGCGGACTGTTAAACAGAGTCATGTTTTCCTCGATTCAGGATTCAACCTGTGACTTGGGACACCATAAATCTCCCAAGTGGCAACTCTAAATCTTTTAATAAAATAAATCCCATTTCGATTTCCCTTTAATTGGAAAAACTCTCTTTATTATATCCCTTTATGGGGTGTAGTAAAAAAAGGAGGTGTGACAGCTCTGGCGACTCTGCTGGGGACAAGAACCCAGAGCTTTTGGTTCAGGGTTCAGAATTCGAGCTCAGTTAAATTGTTATAATTGGCTTTATCTGATTTTGTTACATGTTTGGGCTTAATATGCTAAATGTTTTACGGCTTTAATATTTATTGGATTGTATATAAATTGTTACGAATCCCTTCCTCTCTCTGAGTCTTCTACATCATGGAGAAGGATGCACTTCGTGTAGCTTCTCTTCTGTTTAGAGTCTTTTCCCATTTAGAACGAGGTTCGGATAAGTTGCTAAGCCGGCGGACCTTCTGTATCCCCGGTACGCTGCCTCCCCTCGGCCCGAGTTGTCCGCTCAGGTAAGCCAGGTCTAGACCAATAAACCTAGGGTTCAAACCTAGAAAAACAAAGCCTCATGTCGGATCCCTAGTAGGAACGCTTGTTTGCATCATGTGCAGTTGACTTAGGGGACACAACACAGGGGTTGGGTCTGTCTAGGACAGGTGACCTGAAAATAACAGACCATCTTGATGTATCTTATGTGCTACATGTTGCATTTATTCAAGGGTAAAAGGGTCATTTGGCGGACCAGGGATAGTTGAGGGCAAATAAAAAAGAAATAAAAAAAAGTGAAAAATGAAAAAAAAAAAAAAAAGGAAAAAATAGAAAAAAAAAGAGCTCAAAATTAAAAAAAAAAAAGGACGTTTTGCACTTTTTCATCATTTTTCGAAGAGCAAAAATCAAAAAAAAAAAACAAAATAAAAAGAAGATCCAAAAGATTTTGCATGTTTCATAATTTTTCAAGGAAAAGCAAAAAACATATTTTTTCCCCTAAATTAGTTGTTTCTAAATTCTCGCACGTATCCGATCTGCCCGAACTACACATATCTAATTCTCGTCTTTCGGGGTGGGATACGTAGGCAACCCACATAGGGTCCGGTCTTCCTAGTAAATCTTAGGTTCTTGGCTTTATGGGGTCTTAGCCAAATTTTGCACTTCTAGCCATCTTTTGGCCAAATAAGTCATTTTGCAAAAATAGTCTCAGTCATGTCTTGCATGTGTTTAATAGGAAGCATTATTATCTCACCTAGTGTTGGTTTAAGTTTTTTTTTTTCATACAGGTATGGATCTATTTACTGAAGTTTGAGCAGGACCACTGCATTCATGATTTGCTTAAGGAGATTCGTTTTATTTTTATGTTTTGAGTCTGTTTGTCATTTTATGTCGTCTTTTACTTTCTAGTATTGTGCAGCAATGTCAAGTCTTTGTTATTGTATTTTCTGCTTTATATTTGAAAAATGAGCTGTAACTCAAAAATCCAAAAGAAAAAAAGATGTTGCATTTTATATTTCCGTTATAAGTTTTCTTTAGAGTACTAATTCTATAAATGAAAAATTTTGATGTTGTTTTTCCTTTAGGCAATTAATATCTAGGACTTAAAATAAATTGTTAGTATATTAGGACCAAAATTCAAAAAAAAAAGAATTTTCTTTTAGTACTTCTTTAAAACCCTTCTTTAAGGTGTTAATTTCAAAATCCAAAAAGACTTTCTTTTGAGGTGTTTCTTGGGGAAATTGGTGAAAAATGAAAAAAAAAAGTTCTTTTCATTACAACTTTAGGATATTGTACATAGACAATAAAAATATTTTATTTGTTTTTTGTCATTAGAATTTCTTCTTTTAGGCAATCAAAATTGAAATCCAAAAATATTTTGTTTTATCTTTTTGAAATATTGCGTCGGGATATCAAATGAAAATTCAAAATATGTTTCTGTGGTTTATTCTTTAGATGTCATTCTTAAAAAAATAAAAAAAACAAAAAAAAGGAAAAGAATCAAAAAATATTTTTCTCTTCTAGAATTTTTCCTTAATAGAGTATTTGTTTCAACAGGAAAAAATACGCTCGTCAAAACTTGAGTTTGGAATAGGGTGTAGGACATTAAGTCTAGAAAATTCAAAAAAAATAAAAAGATTTGCTTCTTTTATTTCTCTTTTCTCATCAGAGTAGTTAGAAAAGAAAAAGAAAAAATGTCAGTTTGTCTACTCTATTCTCGATCGGCCAAAACTACGTAAAGATCTGATTCATGCGGGGTCATGATACGTAGGCAACCTACATAGGGTTCGATCGAATTTTTTTTTATTATTATTAAAAGAAAAGGAAAGAAAAAAATGGGGGAAAATCAAGGAAAATAAAAGAGAGAAGAAAGAAAAAAAAAGAGAATGAAATTATGGGGCATAAGAAATGGGAGGAAAAGAAAAGAAAACAGAAGAAAAGAGGGGGAGAGAAATGAAAAAATCAAGCAGTGTTAGAAATGAAAACGAAAAAGGAAATAGAGCAGGAAGAGTGAAATTAGGATGATGCCATATGACCTTCATACCCTCGAAGTCATTCTAGAACCATTAATTGTTGCTAGGTGCATTGCACGCAATGTGATATTTTTGTTGTTAAATGCCCTAACGCTAACGGGATGACCCCATTTTGTTCCTTTTGATATCTTCATAACAGAAAGGTGGTTGGTTTGTGGTTCTTAAAGTAACTCGTCCATACAACACAAGGTCAAAGGGCAAGGTAGCCATGGCTAGCAAAAACTTGGGCACAAGAGTTGTTGACCCGTCAAGGGAGGTTGTGGAGTCGGGGTCTGAATTGAAAGAGAAGGTCCAAAGGGTGAAACAACAGATGGCAGAAATGTATCAGTCTTGGATCAGGGGGCATCCTCCACCTTCATTCCCCACTAACTACATTGAAAACCCTGCAACTGTCTCATTGCTATCCCAAATCCAGATTCCCACAGCTGCTGATATCACCCCATAACCTTTTCACACTCTACCCGCCGAAACCACCTCATATACCGCTCATTTGGCCACTCATGCTTTTGCAGCTCCTCCGCCAGCTATTTTTCCTCAATCCTCTAACGAGACTGTATTCAAAGTCACTGATGCCCAACACTATGCTCCGGAACCAACTTTCAAAGTCTTGGATCTGTACTCTCACGCTCCTCCTTTTGAGGCTCCTGCTGAAACAGAGAAGTCTCCCAAGAACCCTGAGCAGGAGGAGATGATTCAAAAGGTTAAGAGCTTGGAGCAGTCATTCAGAAATATGCAGGGTCTCGGGGGGTCAAGTAAGTGTGGCATACAAGTATTTGTGCTTGTTTCCTGATGTCCAGTTACCAGCGGGATTCAAGTTACCCAAGTTTGATTTATATAACGGACACGGTGATCCAGTGGCACATCTAAGGGGGTTGTGCAGCAAAATGAGAGGAGCTGGGGGAAGAGACAAGCTATTGATGGCATATTTCAGTCAAAGTCTAAGTGGTGCGGCTTTGGAATGGTACACTCAATAGGATCATGCTCGATGGTATACTTGGGATGATCTGGCCTAGGCGTTTGCATGTCACTTTCAGTATAATCTCGAAATTGTCCCAGACCGTTTGTCGCTGACAAAAATTGAGAAAAAGCCCGAGGAAAGCTTCAGAGAGTACGGTTTCCGGTGGAGAGAGCAAGCGGCAAGAGTCGATCCTCCAATGAAAGAAAGCGAGATGGTTGATTACTTCTAGCAGGCTTTGGAGCCCACCTACTATGGTCACTTGGTGTCGGCAGTGGGAAAATCTTTCAACGAAGTAGTGAAAATGGGAAGTATGGTGGAGGAAGGACTTAAATCCAATAAAATCATGAGTTATTCGGCAATCAAGGCAACTACCCAGGCTATCCAGAGCGAAACTGGAGGGGTACTGGAAAATAAGAAGAAAGAAGAAGTTGCAATAGTTGAATCAAGAGATTGGTCCAGGGGCCCATCACCATATTACAACCAACCTCAACCCCATCCCCAAACCTACCCCCACACTCCATATAGTCCACCACAGCAATATTACCTACCCCATGATCCCCACTTCTCTGTCCACCATGCCCAAATATACCTCCAACCTCCTACCCATGCGCAATGGCGCGCACGCACCCCACAAAATGCTTACCCAACTCAAAGCACCTACCCACCTCCAAGAGCCTACAAGAATCCCCCTGGAGCAGGTTTTCGGGCCAGCCAAAATTTCAAGCAAGAGAGGACACAGAAGCAGAAAACTTTCACCCCCTTGGGAGAGTCATATGCAAACTTGTTTGAGAAACTAAAGCATTATAACCTGATTGCACCTATTCCTCCGAATCATGTGGACAAGCGTGCAAGAAGCTTTGACCCTTTTAAAAGGTGTGAATACCATTCTAATGCCCGGGGGCACGATGCCAAAAGTTGCTGGGATTTGAAAAGAGAGATAAAAAGAATGATTCAGGAAGGGATAATTGTAGTCCAGGACAGTGCCACCCAGAACATTGCATAGAATCCTTTACCTGCACATGATGATGCACGTTTTGTAGGGAAGATCCATGGTGACAGGGAGTATGAGAATCCTCTCGAAAACTTGTTGAATGAAGTCAATGATATTGAAATTGGTGAAGGTCCCAGCAATTTTAATGTGCAATCAGTGGCTAAGAAGTCGAGCTTGGTGATTGGAAAGACGCTCCATCTCTTGGCTAGCTAGAGTGGAGTTTAGGTGGTTTATTTTGTTGTCATTTCTATTGTCCGAGTTATTTCAAGGTTGTAATCAGGATATTGTCTTGTGACTCAAACCCTTCTATCCTTTCACTTTGCCTTGTTTGTTTAGTCGTAATAGCTTGTTTAGTGCTGTCTAGGTTTGTTCAAAGGTTGTAACCCTAGTCTAGTTTGCTTGTTTTGCTGTCTAAACCCTTTTACTATCAGTCTAATGCAATTCTCTGTTTCCTACAATTTCTAGTCATTTTGTTTAGTTCTCTTCTCCTTTTACAATTCTTTTTATGCTAGTTCTAGTGACATGACATGCACGCATAATTCTCAGCCTGGTTTTAAAAGTCAGTTTAGTAATGAAGCAACGAAACAATATTGAAGATGATAGGGACATTTAAGGGAAATAAGTAAGGGCATTTTGAGATCACTTCAAGCCCAAATTGTGTGAAATTGGGGCAGATTGAACAAAAAGAAATACTATTGAAATGCATCATACCACATCGGTTTGAAGCCAAAGGCACGTTTGCCCCAAGTTTACAGGGGCCATTCATGGTACCGAAGTAATTGTCTAATATTGCTGGGTAATTGACAGATGTAGAAGGCAAATGTGTGGATATGGTTATTACTTCCGGTGCAATCAAAAGATGTTACGTATGTTTCCCTCAGTTTGTTTAATTGTGTAGTTTGTAGTTGGCATGTTTTGGAGACTTGAATGACGAAGGCATTTTGTTCGGCTATCTAAACACTTTATCATGCATTGCCCCATTTGAGCCTTACTCAGTTTCTTTCGTACCACTCTTTCGGAATCAGCAACAAAGATCAGAAACACAAGTGTGGAAGATAAGTTAAGGAAAAAGAGAAAAGAAAAGAATTAAAGAAAAGAAAAGAGAAGAAAAAGAAAAAATAAAAAAAGAAAAAGAAAAACAACAAAACAAGAGAAAAGGAAGAAAGAAAAGAAAAAGAAGAGAAAGAGGAAGAAAAAGAAAAGAGAAATCACAATAACAAAGTAATTTATATGGCACGAACTACGTTTGACTTGATTCTGAAAGGATACATAGGCAGCCTCTCTCGGCGGTTCAGTCACACCAAATAAAAATCCAAGTGCCCAAGAAAGAAACTAGGGCAGAAGTTGTATTTGTTGTGAGAAATCTGATTTCGAAAGTTGTAATTTTGAGCCCATGTTGAATTGTTTTGAGCCTTTGATACCCTTTCTTCCTAACCCTATCCAAAAGCCTGCATTACGGTCCAAATAAAAACCTTCTGATCAATCTTCGAGAGATGCCGAGTCAAGCGAGTAGAGGTGAGCCATATCAGGGGCAACACTCCGGTCCAAACAAGGGAAATGAAGAATGAGAGAGTCTTAATGATAAATGCCCTCACGGGTACCGCAAGGCGATGAAAGCCGAAAGAAAACAAAATGAGAGAGTCTTATTGGTGAAAACCTTCACGGGCACTATAAGGCGATAGTGAGGTGAGAGAAAGACCAAAATGAGAGAGGCTTGATGGTGAAAACCCTTCGGGCACTACAAGTCGAATAAGTATTGTGAATCAGATTGGATAAGCGGAGCATTGAAGCCAGTTTCACGGCGAAAAGGTACAACAAGAGCTGAACATCGTATTTGCTTAACAGAATAGGCTGCAGGTGCATGTCAAGGTCATCAGAGTCGGTATCTACATTCGATAGGTTTATACTTTGTAGTTTTCTTGTTAGGAATCATTTCTTTCCATTATCCTTTACTTTGTTCCTTTTGTCTTATTTACCCCCTCTTCCTGAGTCTGTTTGGTCATAACAAGTGAGAAATGACTTCAAAATCTGCCACCAGCTTTCCAATTGAACAAAACAGGATCTGGCTAGCATATCAAATCGTCATAAGTCAGGAAAGAACAGCAGGTAAACTGAGTTGGCAACAATCAACATGCTTTGGGATCCTTGTGAAATGCAAGGGCTTGGTATATGTCAATTCACGAACAACGCAACAAATGAAGGGTTAGGGCGAAGGGATAAAAGGTATTTACTGGGATAAGCTTGATAAAAGGGTGTTAAACCAGCGATGAGAAAGACCTTCCAAGCAGAAGTTAAAGTTATCATGGCAAATGGGGGAGCTGTAGACCTCAAGGACCGGAATGGGGGTTTAAGTCAAGAGAGAACAACATATATCTTGAGCGGGTGCCAATTGACGTGCTTTGGGATTTGTGTGAAATACAAGGGTTTGGTACGTATCAATTCAGGAACAATGCAACAGATAGAGGGTGTTAGGTGAACGGATCAAAGGTATTTTCGGTGAAACACGAAAGGTTTAGTACATATCAGATGGAGGGTGTTTGGTGAACGGATTAGAGATATTTTCTGCGTTAAAGGTAATAAAGAAAGTGGTCAGCAAGGTCTCCAAGTGTGAATCAGTTATCATGGCGAGTGAAGGAACAATAAACTTCAAGGTCGAGGACAGTGGTTAAGTCAAGAAAGAACATCATATACACGGAGAGGGGGGCAATAGACGTGCTTTGGGATTCATATGAGACATAAAGGTTGGGAGATGCCAGTTCATGCAATGCAACAAATAGAGGATATCGGGTCTGAACGGAGAAAATGTATTTTATGTGAAGAGGATGACAGAGAAAGGGGTTAGTCCATAAACAAGCGAGTTCTTCGAGTGGAAATCAGTCATCTTGGCAGGTGCAGAAGCAGCCGCCCTCAAAGTTCAAGTCCACAAACTAACCACCACATTTTAAACTCACAAGTTTCCTTTGTTTGAAACAGGGACAAAGCAGTGCAAGAAAGTTGGTTCAACCATAAAAAAAAGAAAAGAAAGAAAAAGAAAAAGGAAGAAGAGGAGAGCCGACAAAAGGGAAGTTTCTCAAATCTTTGCCCTTGCCTGTCTTGCTAGTGTGCATAAAATGCTGCCATTGCTTTTCACATTTTTTCCTCCTAGGATAAAAAGTCCTAGTCTAATGGATTTTCCTCCAAATAGAAATCTTAGTCTGATGAATCTTTCTCCTAAGACAGAAAACCTAGTCTGATGAACTTTCTCCTAGGATCTAAATCTTAGTCTGATGAATTGTTCTCCTAAGATAGAAAACCTAGTCTGATGAACTTTCTCCTAGGATCTAAATCTTAGTCTGATGAATCTTTCTCCTAAGATAGAAAACCTAGTCTGAAGAACTTTCTCCTAGGATCAAAATCTTAGTCTGATGAATTGTTCTCCTAAGATAGAAAACCTAGTCTGATGAATTGTCTCCTAGGATAAAAATCTTAGTCTGATGAATCTTTCTCCTAAGATAGAAAACCTAGTATGATGAACTTTCTCCTAGGATCAAAATCTTAGTCTGATGAATTGTTCTCCTAAGATAGAAAACCTAGTCTGATGAATTTTATCCTAGGATCAAAGTCTTAGTCTGATGAATCTTTCTCCTAAGATAGAAAACCTAGTCTAATGAACTTTCTCCTGGGATCTAAATCTTCGTCTGATGAATCTTTCTCCTAAGATAAAAAACCTAGTCTAAAGAATTTTCTCCTAGGATCAAAATCTTAGTCTGAAGAATTGTTCTCCTAAGATAGAAAACCTAGTCTCATGAATTGTTCTCCTAAGATAAAAGACCTAGTCCGATGAATTTTCTCCTAGGATCAAAATCTTAGTCTAATGAAATTTTCTCTTAAGATAATAAGATAATAGAAAACCTAGTATGATGAACTTTCTCCTAAGATCAAAATCTTAGTTTGATGAATTGTTCTCCTAAGATAGAAAACCTAGTCTGATGAACTTTCTCCTAGGATCTAAATCTTAGTCTGATGAATCTTTCTCCTAAGATAGAAAACCTCTTAAAAACCTAGTCTGATGAACTTTCTCCCAGGATCTAAATCTTAGTCTGATGAATCTTTCTCCTAAAATAGAAGACCTAGTCTAATGAACTTTCTCCTAGGATCAAAATCTTAGCCTGATGAAGCTTTCTCCTAAGATAACAAAAGACCTAGTTTGATGAACTTTCTCCTAGGACCTAAATCTTAGTCTGATGAATTGTTCTCCTAAGATAAAAGACCTAGTCCGATGAATTTTCTCCTAGGATCAAAATCTTAGTCTGATGAAGCTTTCTCCTAAGATAACAAGATAACAAAAGACCTAGTCTGATGAATTTTCTCCTAGGATCTAAATCTTAGTCCGATGAATCTTTCTCCTAAGATAGAAGACCTAGTCTAATGAACTTTATCATAGGATCAAAATCTTAGTCTAATGAAGCTTTCTCCTAAGATAACAAGATAACAAAAGACCTAGTCTGATGAACTTTCTCCTAGGACTTAAATCTTAGTCTGATGAATTGTTCTCCTAAGATAAAAGCCTAGTCCGATGAATTTTCTCCTATGATCAAAATCTTAGTCTGATGAAGCTTTCTCCTAAGATAACAAGATAACAAAAGACCTGGTCTGATGAATTTTCTCCTAGGATCTAAATCTTAGTCTGATGAATCTTTCTCCTAAGATAGAAGACCTAGTCTGATGAATTTGCTAGTCAAATGTCCTTGGTTTTACTCACAGGATCGTAGATTCCAGTCAAGTCTTTAGTTTTACTCTCATCATTGCATCAATAGCTTAGGTGATTTACATTTTGTTAACAACTCACAAATCTTCCTAGTGCAAACTGGGGCAGAAAATTTTCTTTACTTTTTCGGCTATTTTGCTGAAATCAGGAGCCTGCCTGGAGAACAGAGGCATTTATTTCAAGTTTTAGCAATCAGGAGCCCGCCTGGAGAATAGAGGCATTTATTTCAAGTTTTAGCAATCAAGAGCCCGCCTGAAGAACAGAGGCATTTATTTCAAGTTTTAGCAATTAGGAGTCCGCCTGGAGAACAGAGGTATTTATTTTAAGTTTTAGCAAATATTTCGAGTTTTAGCAGTCAGGATCCCGCCTGGAGAACGAAGGCATGTATTTCAAATCTCAACAGTCAAGCATCACTTGGAGAAATGACAAGACATCTCAAAACACATTTCAAGGCAGCAACAAGAGAATTACACCGGGAGAATACAAGTCAACAAGGCAACAAGAACCACAAGAGCAAGTTTGAAGACATACATAGGGGCTTTGTAATTCATAGATCATAGCTTAGTCTAGCTTCTTTTTATTTTTGACACGGTGTAATAAGGGGGTTCAGTAAGCAGTAGCAGCAGCAACAACAACAGTGAAACCACAGCATCATGGTAGTCCCAGCCACCAGACCTTCCCAAACTACACTGACCTAATTTCTTTTTAGCCAAGGATATGTAGGCAACCTCAGAAGCAGGGTGCGGTCAAACTTTCCAAAAATGCTTCACACGGAGTATTCAAACGGGCAAAAATCACTCGTGTTTGCTCACTTATCTTTGCACGAAAACTCTTCATATTTCCGAGCAAAGAGGGGCAGCTATGAACAAGTGATTTTTGCCCTATATGAATTGCTCCCATAGTTTCAAACAAAATAATTTCTTTTCATTGTTATTTTAATTTTATTGATTTTGTGGTATTTTCTGTTAATTGTTTGCATTTGTGTGGCATCTTAATTCATATAAAAATACAAAAAAAAAATATGTGCATTGAATTTAGGGTTTAAGTTTATATATTTGGAATTAATTAGTAATTAGGAGTTTACAAAAATACAAAGAGAAAAACCAAAAATAGTTTACTTTTGCTTTTATTTTTAATTTTTGGAATCTTAGTAGTTTTTCTTTTATATTGAATTAGATTGTTCTAATTGTCATATATAGTTCCAATTAACAAGGGTTCATTTAGATTTATTTTAGCTTTAAAATAAAAGAAATTAGGAAAATTTTGAGATAATTTGTTAAAAAGAGAAATGAGATATTAAACTTGGGGCTGTTTCTTAAATCAAATTCTTCAGGCCCAAAAGTCCACACCCCTCAAACCTGCCGCCCCAGCCCAAACCCATGTCCCCAGACCCGGTCCGGCCCCTACCCCTTTAAACGGCATCGTTTTATCCATGGACAAATCCTAGCCATCGAGGATCTTTAATCCAGCGGCTAGGAAGTGGGGTCTTTTTGATATTTAACTATCGTAACCCCTCCCCCCCCCCCCCTTCCATCTCATCTCTCACATCTCAGAGAACCCTCCACCGCCTCCGCCGTTGAAAATCGCCTCACGGCGGCGGCCGGCCACCAAATGCCTCCAAACTCACACCAAAGTCTCTCTTCCCCTCCCCCGTCTTGAATCCATCACCAGCTCCGTTCAAATCCCCCTATAACTCGTCAAATTTCAGATCAAGGAGCAGAACCCTAGCACCGCCCTAATTTTCCCAGTGGCGGCGCTACTACTAATAATCCTCAAATCTTCACCACCACATTTTCTTCACTACCACTAATCATCTTCGACCCTAAACTGGTGGCCTTCGAAACCTAACTGAGCCCTTCGAGTCTCATGCCCAAAATTCAAGATCCTAAGATTTTTGGAACTCAAATGCGAATCATGATTCGTGGTGGCCAGTTTTCCATATGAAAAGCTTTGGCCAGTTAGAATCTTGGTTTGATTTTGAGGATTTACCTACGCTGGCTCAGGGGTCATTCATTGGGATGTCATGGCTTCCCATTTTATTCCAGTTAGTGGTCCTTCTTTTTGTTCTTTCTTTTGTTGTTTTCTGCAGTCACAGGTTAGGAGCATGATTAAAGTTAGGTCATTTGTTTAACATAACTAAAACAGTTAATCTCTTGGTTTCAATGTGCTGAAGTTGATTGTACTTTTTATCCAGTTAATTTCTGAGTTTTGAACTTTAGGGTTACTTGTGTGTGACCCATGGTCATTTAGACCACAATGTGGGCCTCAAGGGTAAGAGGCCCCAAGGCTGTAGGGCAATGGCCCAAAGTTTGGGGTCAGAGTTAGTCCCTCAGTTCATTAGAGTAATTAAATGATGTTCGGAAGGGTGTTTTAGGAATTTGTTGAGGAAAATATCTTTGCACTTGATGTCAGAAGGTTCTAGTAGGGACCTTTGTGAAATTTTTTTAGCATTTACTTAGGTAGAAAGGCAGGAGTTGAGGGGTAACTTAGCTAAAAAACAAATTTCAAAAGGGGGTAAAGCGGTAAATATTAATTTCTGAATGATGCCCTAAGACCTGCCTATAAAGGCATTGTTTTCTTGCCTTAGAAGGTAGACATGAAGAAAAAGAGAGCTGGAAAAAATCAGAAGTGTATACATTCTAGACATTAAGAGCAAAAAATTTTGAAAAAAAAAACAGGCTGAAAATTCCATAAAACAAACAGCTGCATTTTCTACTGTTCCATTTATCATTTCTCTGCCATTTGGTTATTTTGAAGAACATTTCAACCATTTTGGGGCTTTAAGATGGCTTAGTGTGGGTTTTCTTTCGGTTTTGAGTTAAATTTAGCATTTGGGGTTTGAGTTCAAGTTTGAATCTGGGTTGATTGAGTTGGATTTACTGTTCTATTGGTTATCCTTTGCTAATTCTGTATTGCTGGTGCTGGTTTTCTGCTTTAGATACTGCTGAACCCTCATCTTCTCCTTTGATTTTCATTTCCAGGTACACATCTGTGACCTTAAGCATGTAAGCCATGGCTCGTGTTGTTTTTTTGGAGGAAATGAAGATTCTAATGTTATCTATTCCTTCTCAGCATGTTTGGAGTTTATATTGATACTGTGATTGGGCTATCATGAAGTGTATATTGATTCATGCTTGTTTAAATTCTTAGGTTCTATTGTTACGTTTGTTAGAATATGCGTTAAGCACAACACTACTGTAGTAAAAACATGTGTTGAGAAGTTTTTCCCAGATTTAATTTTTTTGTTTAATTAGGTATGTGTTGATTTAGGATTAATACATCCTGCTCCATTTCACACTCAAGTTGATTAGGTTGTCTGTTTTGAATTTTCCCAGTACAATGCGATGCCTAATATTATTTGTTAATTTGGGATTCTGGTGTAGAGCAGTTAAATCTCATAGTTAATATGTTGTTCACTTATTTAATATAATTCATATTACTTGTTTCTGTGTGGGCGTAATTCTCTATAAAAATGCAAGTTACAGGCAGTTGTATCCCTGTTTGTTTAATAGAAAAAATTGAAAAATGGATGTTCGATCTTGGGGTTGCTCTTTGTTCAATTTGGGCCGGTCTCAAGCCCAGCGTCAATACCTGTTCGACAGCCTCTGTCATGTACGGGTCCCGTGTGGACGGAGCTCCTTTGAGCTCCTGAACTGTAATGGTAACTGGCCCGTTATTAATTGATTAGTAGGTTTTTGGCTTTTCGAGTTAAGTAGCAGGCTCGAGCTAAGGATTTCTTCAATAATGGGGATCGTCCTTGTTCGAGTTTGGACTTGAGCTCGGGGCCCGAATTTCCTTGAATACTCGGATGTTGGTTAATTCACAATGTTAACAAGTTAAGTTTTTAGATTAAAGACGAATCTTAATAGTCAATAGTAGTTCATCTTTAGGACGTCCTTTTAAAAAATGAAATTGAGGTGCGCCGCGCCAAACAAAATTGACAAACTGCGTGACCCTCTTTAAATACTCCTACTAAAATACTTAGAATTCAGGACGTACCATTTAGCAAACTTCCATGGCCTCCCGCAAAGTTAATAACGCGTTAGTTGCTTTAGGTGCGCGCTTTAATAATTTTACCTTCCTAAAATCGGGTGTGCATTTCATATGACCCAAATCCAAATCCTAAACGTTGAATAAAATGTGTTTTAGATTGCGGTTGCATTTCATGTGACGCGACCCAAAGACATGTTTTAAACGACGTTCAATGTTCTTTAAAAATTAATTAAAAACAGTAAATAGTTTTTTTTTTAAATTGCACCATAGGTAAACGTGTACTAAAATCAGATAACTAAGATAGATGTGACAGTTGAGCGACCGTGCTAGAACTACGAAACTCGGGAATGCCTAACACCTTCTCCCGGGTTAACAGAATTCCTTGCTCGGATTTCTGATTCACGGATTGTTAAACAGAGTCATGTTTTCCTCGATTCGGGATCAACCGGTGACTTGGGACACCATAAATCTCCCAAGTGGCAACTCTAAATCTTTTAATAAAAGGAATCCCATTTCGATTCTCCTTTAATTGGAAAAACTCCCTTTATTATATCCCTTTACGAGGTGTAGTAGAAAAAGGAGGTGTGATACATGATATCTACTCCACATGCATAACATAAGAGACCCTCCCCATTTTACTATACGCCCCATAGTTATTACAAAATTATTACAACTTGAATGAATCCAGAAAAAGGTAAATTACATTAGGAAAATAACATTCCAACCAAAGAGAACCTAAGTCAGACTCCTAGTTAGATACATGAGATAAACCAACTTCCAAAGATCAGATTTCCAAAGCCTTTCTCTCATCTGGGATGTGTCAAAGTTCCAAGGAGCTTCAGGAACTCCAGGCAATGCTCACACCCCAAATATCATTACAGAATTATGGTGCAGTATGGAAGGGCCAGGCCTCCAATGTCCAGGTTCAGAGGGAGCTCAAGGTCCCAAAGCAAGGCTCATAGGAGGGGGCCAGAACTTAGAGTCTAGGAGTAAGTGTAAGTGCAAGGGGGAAGATTAGGGACATCCATGGCAGGCTGGTGGTCATACCCAGCAATTGGGATGCTGGCACACCCCTGACCAGCCTGTCAGCTTTAAATTGAGGAGTTAGGACCTAATGAAGGTCAGGTTCCGTCCTGTACAGCAATTTGGGTGTTGCCAGGCCATGAACTTTAACTCAGCATACATAGGGGAATGGGGTATGGGGCTCATAATAGAAGCATGATACAAAGAAAGAGCAAGCAAAGGGCATGCCTAGCAATGAGAGATACTAGCACGCTCTCCAGCCTAATTAAAGGCTAGGGGTCAAAGCCCAGTCCATGGACAACATTTCCTTTGGCCATGCCCTAAGTCCCTAATCACAGACACATAAGGGGTAATGGGATAGGGAGCGAGTGTTCACAAGAAAGAGAAGCAAGCAGTAACATGTAGACATATTAAGTTAAATGCTGAACTTTACAGAGAAAAGAAAATAGGCATGGATACAATGACTATAAATAAAACACATTGGGTTGATGCTGAAAAATTAAGTTAGGACATACCAGTTTCAAAAAGACAAATAAAGGGAGGCAGTAGTCTTGTAAAAAGCCAAAGTGCAGCAAGAAGCAAGAATACTCTTAAGCGATGTTCAGAAGAGAATTATGAAATTGTATAGTTTGAAGTGTGTTCAATCGTGTTCTCGTGTGTGGCTTGTGAAGGAGAGTCGTGTATTTATAGTGCAGAAAGTAGGCAGAAATAAGGTAAGAAAATAATTGAAGACTAATTGTAAATCAATTACATAAGACTCCCTTTAATTAAGGGATTCAAATTCAAACGGTACAAACTAATTAAGGAAAGAAATTAAACAAACATTTTGTGCAAAGTAGCAAATCAGAGGTAAGTACATGGAAGTTATTTAAGGACAGGGTCTTGACAGTACAAGGTTTATGCAAATAAGGCAAGAGAAAGGTCTGAAATTTGGTATGAGTGAACCAAGTCACAAAAATACAGAAGGGTTTTACCTAAGCCAAATCATCTAGGGAATTAGTAAAAGATAGAAGGAAAATCAATCAAGCTATATTATTTCAAAAGGAGGTTTACGCTAATTGCAAATTTAAAGACCAATTGGAGGGAAATTCATCATATATAAGGAGCATGTGAGTATGAAAGAAGACTGTCGTGTAAATCAGCATAAAAATCCAGTAGCAGAGTTTAGAAGAGTTTATGAAAAGTTAGAATCATATGAAACTCCTAAAAGAGTTGGGGGTTTTGAAATAAGAATCCTAGTTCAGGCAAATCACAAAAAGAGAGCAAGCAATTGGATCAAAACATGTATAGCAAAGCAACATGCAATCACAGTAGAAGGATTCAAAGCACATAATGGCAAATACTGATAAGAACAATAGGAGAAACATGCTTAGAAGAACCTTAAACAAGGCTCGGTAGAAGGCAGATAAAGAACCATAAGAACTTAGCAAGGAACATATAGTAGAAAAACACAAGAATCGCCGAAAAAGGTATAGCAGAAAAGCATATAGGAAAACACAGTACAACAAACATATAAGAACATGATAAAATACAGTAGAAAAATCTACAAGACAATAGTATAGAAAACACAGTAAGGAAAGCAACGAAAGATGATACGAGAACACAGCAGAGGCAAACACAAAGAAGAAAAACATAAAAACTCTTAAACATTTTCCAGAAAACCTTAAATTGGAAAAGAAGTATTTTAAAAGTAATTTTTAAAGGAAAATTTAGGGAAATCATTTAAAATCTCAAAGATAGCATAGATACACAACGGATCTAAAAGAATCGGAGAAAACCTCGAAGGGTTAGGGTTTCAGAGGAACCCTAGGATGAGAAAGGCTTGGAAAAGGTCCGATCTAAGTCGGATAAGGTCGGCATCAGACTCAGAAGGCTAGGATATGCCGGAGCAAGGCCGGAGATGGCCGGAAACCTTGAATCGACGAAGGTCTGGGTGAAGACCTTCAAGGTCTAGTCTCGAAACTTCAAGTATCAGGCACATGAGGGTAATAAGATGGATTCATGTGAGTCAGAGGTTGAAGAGGGTAGAGGCGATTAGGGTTTTCAGGAACATTCGAGGGTGTTTGAAAGAGGAGGGGTATTCAAAGGCGGCTGCCCGATTGAAATGAGGAAATTAGGTTAGGGTTAGGGGATTAACAAAGGTAAGGAGTGATCATGGCCGTTGATCAGGTTGATTAATGGCCTAGATTAAAAGGGGTTTGGACCGTGTAATTTTAAATGGGTTAAATGGGATTCGGCTGGTCTGAAATTGAATTCCAAATTGGGTCAATTAGTGGGTTAATTTAGGCTAAAATTGAAATAATAGATGGGCTGTAATTGAAATGAAATGAGGCCAGTTTTTAAATAACCAATTTTCCCTTTTATTTTTTATAAATAGCGATAAGGATTTAAAAAATAAAATTAAAAGTATTTAATTACTTAATAATATATAAATATTAATCCAAAAATACTGGAAATAATTTCATAATTGCAAAATACTGTTAATCGTAAAATAGGCTGTAATTGTAATTATATGCAATTTAGCTTTAACAATACCAAATAAATTTGTAAAAATATGCAAAAATTACCTTAATTATATTTTGTATAAATATGAGGATAAAAGATAATTTAATCAGAAAAAGGATAATTTTGGGAATAATTACTGATTTTGTATTGCCAAAATGGGCAATAAATCGATTTTAAAATCTTTTTAAAAAATTAGAAAAAATACCAAAATTCTTGGGCATGCTTTTATATGCATACATATACTATTTTAAAAGTATTTGAAGTATGAAAAATAAATAGAAAAAAATTGGGTATCAATATTTGGTAGGATAATTTGGTTTAGGAGTTAATTTAGGTTTTATTTTTTAATTTTTGAAAAGAAAAGAATTATGAAAAAAAAAAGAAAGGAAAAGAATTGAAAAGATTCTGATGTTTGGGACAAATATACTCAAAATCACTCAGTCCCAAACAATTACAGTTGTTACCCTTCCAAACCCAACCAGAATCGGCCCAAACCTGCCTTTACCCGGTCTACCTCAGTATTGACCAAAGCGATCCCGTTTCGTTCATTTTCGATCTGGACCGTTGATCTCATTTGATCAAACGGTCCAGAACTGAGGCCCCTATTAATATTAATTGTCCTAAAGCCCCTACCCCCCCCCCCCTCTAACTCGTCTCTCACATCGTCTCTTCCATCTTCAGAAACCAGAATCAACCCTAGCGCCGCCCTGATTTGTTCTGCCATTGTAGCTGGCGGCGCTGCTACTAATCGACCCTAAATCAACACCACACAACCCCCATGACATCCTCTTTCCCAATTTCTACTCCATTTTCTTCGAATCACCCTAGATTCCGTCGAATCTTAAATCAAATTTTGCACCCTAAAATTCAAAGAAAAAAACCTCAAATTCGAGATTTCATTGAAGATTGGGGTCTAGTTTGGTTTTATTCGTGTGTTCTTAAAAAGAACACACGATTAAGGTCAAACTCGGCCTAAATTTGAAGACATGAAGACTCAGTTTCAATTATTTACTTGTTTGAGCCATTTAGGTATTTTTCCTTTTCCTTTGTTATCGCTTCTTCATTTTTTTCTTTCATTTCTCTATCTTCTGCTTCTTTCTCTTCTCCTCTCGATTCTTTCCTGTTTGTCGAAGTATTTCAGAGTCCTTTTTCATGCATGTTTAATATTAAGTCTATTTTAATTAAGCATATTTCTGTTTTTGTGTTAGATTTTATTCGAATTTTATTTTTTTCCATTTTCTTTGAGCCCAAGACCTCATGAGTCTTTATGACTCTGTAGGTCATTTAGGCGATAATTTTTTATTGTTGATTTTGAATATGAGTTCTTAAAATCAAAAAGCCCCAAAGGAGGGAATTGAGCCGATTTGGTAAAGCCCATGTTAGAATTTGGACTTGGGTCAATTCAACCCATATTTGTCTAATTTTTAGGGGTAAAAATAGGGTTCCCAAGGGGTAATTTAGGAATTCTAGGTTAGGGAATCTTCAATAACTAAATAGGGAAGCTTCCTAGAAGCTGAGATTGGGACTGATTCAGAAAAATGATTTTTAAACTAAGGGTACTTGCACAAAAATAAAAATACAAAAAGGCTTAAAGTGCAAAAATAAATTTACTTCTTATTTCCCTAAAAGCTTGCCTATAAAGGCACTCTTTCTTCATTTACAAGTCAGGTTTTTGGAGACTGAAAATACCAAAAAATTGAAGAAAACAGCTGAGTATTCTCTCAAATGAAAAGTACTGAAAATATCTTGAAGTTTGATTGGTTTTTGAGTTCTAAATCCCTTTGATAAATCAAAATTTCAAAGTTCAATAGATAGTTCAAATCTGGGTTTTTAAAGTTTGGAATTGGGTCAAGAATCTTAAGTTTGTTGCGCACTGTTCCATTGTTTTTGCAATACTGCTGCTGTGGACTGAATTTCTGATCTCTAATCACATCTTTCCTTCTGTATGACTGTTGTATTTAGGTATTTACTACACTTTTTTGGTGTGAGGAATGGAATAACATGAAGTTACTTGATTGAGCTGAAAGTTTATGGCATACAATCTATTACATGTTGTTTTCTACATTCCTAAAATCACTAGACTCTACGACTAACTTAATGTTCTTCATTATGTTTTCTCTTATTCTAGATTAAGTTCTGTTTGTAATAGAGGGAAAATCATTAGTTCTAGCCACTTAATTTGAATGAATTGAACTTGGGTTTGTATGAATGGACATGTTAAGGTACTGCAGCAAAAGGTTCGGACATGTTTTGGTTTTGTTGAAATTAATGTTTGTTTTGGTGTTGATTTCTGGCTAAATCTGCTAAAAATGTCAAGCATAGGTGGGAGGCTAGAAATTTTCAATTAGAATTCATATCAGTGGTTGTAGTGTGTTAGTTGAAGTCATGTATTACTTCATTTCATTGAAGTGTTTAACTGATTCATTTCCAGGTCAATAGTCAGTATGTAGTCATTTAGTGTTTGACTTCTACTTAGTCTTCTTCTTTGATAAAAGTCAGTAAGCATGAACTTTTCCTTTAAAAGTTTGGAATTAGTTAGGTTCAAGTCCATGTTAGTAGGTTTGTTTTCCTTGAAATCATGTCAATCTTGGGCTGAAAATCAGATTAAACCTTTACATTTGATTTTCTTTTAGAAAATTTTGAGTCATGTAGTTTTTTTTAAATGTGTTGATATGAAGTCAGAATTTAGCATGAGTTTGATCTCTTATTTTTTGTTATTAAATGAGGAACAATTGGTGTAAAGGTTTTGTTATCACATTGGGGATCATATTTTCAGTATAGAATGTATGTGGTATTCAAATGTGCTTTGTATGTGCTTAAGGTAGTCAATATTTGGTTCAGATTCAAAGATTTTATGAAAGATGTAGTGTTACCTCAATTCATAATGCTGAAGCACCAAGCTGGGCTATCAGTATCAGTCCTTTTGTGGCAAATTCCCCCTTCTTTTTTGTGCATTTTAGATTCTCGACCTGGGATGCATTATGAGCCCAATGTGCTTATGTTTGTCAAGTAATAGGCCATTAGCGATTGGGCCTCAGACCAGGCCCAAGTCTTGGAATAAAATAGAACGGATTTCATGTAATATTTTTGATTAGCGAATTAACTTTATACTTTAGCCTAAAGTAATTAAATTTCTTCAAGCCTTCATTAATTAATTAATTGGGTTCTTGAAAGTAGATTGAGGTGTGCCATATTTAAGAAAGATATAGTTATGGCCCTCAAAAGCTTAGTTTGAGTTCCTTTTTAAAATTTGAAATCGAGGTGTGCCGTGCCAAATAAAATCTCAAAATGCATGGCCCTCATTTAATTAATTCTAAATCCTTAGAAATCGAGGTGTGCCATTTAATTAAATTTTTCATGGCCCTCACAAATTTGAAAGTGCATAGTTGCTTTAGGCACGTAATTTAAATTAATTTTCTTAAACTCGGGTGTGCATTTCATGTGAACCTAATCCAAATCTCAACAACGTTAAATAAAATGTATCGTGGATCGCGGGTGTATTTCATGTGGCGTGGTTTAAGGATGTATTTTAGATAACGTTGAATCTTCCTAAAATTAATTAAAAGCAGTTAATAACTTAAAATTGTACCATAGGTTAAAATATGTATTTAAATCAGATAATAGGCCAATTATAATAGTTTAAGCGACCGTGCTAGAACCACGAAACTAGGAAATGCCTAACACCTTCTCTCGGGTTAACAGAATTCTTTATTCAAAATTTCTGGTTCGCAGACTTCAAAAGGAAAGTCGAATTTTCCTTGATTTGGGATTTTAAAATAAACCGGTGACTTGGGATACCAATTAAAATATTCCAAGTGGCGACTCTGAGAAATAAAATAAAATAATCCTATTTTGAATAATGTCACTTTAATTGAAAAAACTCCCTTATACTACCTTGGGGTGGGTAAAAAGGAGGTGTGACACATCAAAACACCAAATTTACACCGGATTCAAGCCTAAGAATTCCAAAAACTTCCAAATGCCGATTTTGATCAAAAAGTCTATCAAACCTCGTCTGAATAACCTGAAATTTTGCACACACGTCACAATTGACACAATGGACCTACTCCAACTTCCGAAATTCCATTCCGACCCTTATATCAAAATCTCACCTATCAACTGTAAAATGCCAAAATTCCAATTTCGTCAATTCAAGCCTAAATCTACTCCAGACCTCCAAAACACTTTCCGATCACGCTCCTAAGTCCCAAATCACCTCTCGAAGCTATCCAAACCATCGAAACTCACATCCGATCCCTTTTTCACATAAGTCAACATTCGATTGACTTTTCCAACTTAAGCTTACTTAAAAGAGACTAAGTGTCTCAAACCTTACCAAAACCTCTCTGAACCCGAGCCAACCAACCCGATAACACATAATACAACTGAATAAGGCAATAAGAAGCATATATGGAGAAAACGGAGTGGTAACTCATAAAATGACCGGCCGGGTCGTTACAATTATACTCTCCCCCAATTAAATATATGTTCGTCTTCAAATGTGCTAGGAGTCATAATAAAGTCATCAAATCATTGAATCAACTCACCATACACATATCCATGTCCATATAATCATGACAACATAACCTAACTGAAGATCCTTACTTTAACCTTAGTCCATAAACCTTAAAATCCAAATCCCCAATGTCTAGAACTCATTATAAGACCCGATTATCGCATCTATACACTTTATAAGTTTGGACAGGATGTATCAAGCCATCACCATAACCCATAATATAATCACGTGATATACCACAAGTCTTGGATACTCATAGCAATAACTTCTGACCATATTAGTTGGCCAATAACAAACTTGGCATTGGTAACAACCTCATCTCAACTAAAGCCTTGTTCTGAACCTTTGTACACCGCCAATGATGAAAGAAACACGCAAATACTCATAAGCACTCATCAGATAAACAAGTCGTGGAACTTCCTCGCTCGATAAGGACCATTGCCAAATATAGGATGACTTCTCATATTATTCTTCCAAGTATACCTTATCCAAATTCGATAGTATTAATTTCAAGTCGAAAACCTCATCTCATCCAGTACGAGCTGCTCACCCGACATGCCACATCCATACTACTTAGAGCCACATACCATTTAATCTGTGGACAAAACAAGCAACAACTGGAATGCTCCCAATAATGGAGAGAATCAAATGAGAGAACCATTCCGCAAGCTCAACCAATATCACCACAAACGCAATGCCACGAACCCATCTTAGAAGGAGAAACAAAGCACACGAAATAAGCACAAAGGATCATATCCCAATATAATTTCGTTGCGATGCGTGACCCAATCCAAACATTAGTACACATGGAATACCACAAGCCATGACACTTACAACCAACAACCATATACATAACAACAACAACAACAACAACAAAAACAACAACAACCACGCGAAGTGCATGTCTATAACCATGGAAAAATGGATGGCACGATATACCACAAACAGGAAGACCATAACAAAAGCGCAACTAGCATACAATATCCCAGAGCCATCTCACTCGAATTTCGCCACAAGGCCCAAACAGAACTGTATCATGTGTGTAAATAGTCAACAGCCTCACAACCCATTGTAGCATAGAAGAGCAATACATGGAACATATCAAAATGAATAAATTCGACTTTAGCCGATGACACATCCTTCATGTACTGAGTAAATAAATCTAACCCGGTGTAGAATACACATCCTTATTAGGCTTACTAGTGAACTCCGGATCAATTACAATCCTTTCAAAATAGGTAGATAACCTACAAAACGCCCACAATGACCTATCCATAACACATATAACCATCTGCCAGCCTCTTAATATACCTTCACCGTCCGCAACCAAAGAACAGCCTGCCTACGAGAACCCTCATAGTGTTCAAATTTCTCCTTGATAGTACATCTATGATCCTTAACCCAACACTCACCATAAGAGATCGTAGCATGAAATCACATCGTCCTAAAGCCCATAAGCCACTATATTCCCTCTTAAGCTCTCAAAAATATCGCATCCGAGATACCCACTCTGAAGAGACCTTAAGTGAATCTAAAGTTGTTTCCTTAACCTAACTTATATTAAAATGCATAATCCATAATAATATAAAAATGTCGCGAGTCCTGACACCATCCAATGCAAATCTCAGATCTTAGCCTTTTACAAATTCGAAAATTCCTCAAATACTACCAATAAATCTTGAACCCGTTAAAACCTTCACGAAAGTCATCCACTTTGCTCTAATCTCAATTGCACAGCTCAAAAAATTGAACAACATGTGCTCCATTAGCACACCAACACTCAAAGAAGTAACCCCACATTCACGCAACTGAGTGACCTTTTTTCTTAGCATATTACATCCATCACGAATAACAAACCCAAATCATTCCAAGGTTTCTATATATCCATAAAGTGTAATACATCGTGCATTCAGAAATTTCCTTGCTCAAGTCATCCTCAAGCCTAACCTTTTCAGGTCATAACTGATCCTCAAATATGCTTCAGACTGAAACCAATATAATACATAAAAATGCAATCTGATCATCGATAGCAGACTCCCTAGTTGGTTCAAATCCATAAAACACAACATCTGATAACTCACAATATCCTTACTCAATTACTATCATAATCCCGCAATGTAATTCAACTAGATCCTTCATAAGCTCATGTAACCCAAATCATACAAGTACCTCAAATCATCGGCTAAGCTCACATTCATCCTCGTGACAGCCAATTCAACTTCCTCAAGTGATCTAAACTAGAAGTGCAACACATATAACCCATTGGTAGATAGAAACTCTCCACAAAATATCATAAAAATCACACATGCGTAGACTATCCCGCAAGTGATAACCCACCTGCTTAACCTCAAACTGGCATCTCTATATGCCCTACCATGGTCACAATCACTATGCGACCGCTTAATCTTTCCGAGTCTAAACTCATCAACAAAAAATAAGAGTCTACTCCATCCCGCACATGAACAATATGAAAGATCTCTCTACACACTCAAAACTATAGTCTGTACAACACATCAAGATAGAAATCAAGCACCCAGTAGCCTTTGTCACATCCCAAGAAAACTCTTCTCATCACATCCAAGCCATCTAAACACATCTCGCAGTCACATGATACTCATTGTGTAGCTATCCAACCACTCACTGAGCCATCAATCCCACTCCTAGGGACACTACCGGACATATGAGTCCAAAAGTACATATCACTCAAACAAAACCATTGAGCCCAAGTTGCGGTCTGAAATTGACCTCAAGTACTCCAGACTGGACCAACAACACAACATAGAGGCACATCTTGCACCTCATCCACGACATCACGGGACGTCATGCACAATTGATACCGAGTGCTCAAAATAGCATACGAGTGAGTGGAAGAAATTCAAGGAGATACACTTCAAGTTAAATCAATGTTGCACGATAAGGAAAGAAAGATGAGAGATTTTCCTACATGCCTTGCAGCCTCTCGAAGATAGGTATGGACGTTATATTACCGACTCACAAGACTCTACTAGACACTTGCTCATGACTGGCAGAATATATGAACCTAGATCTCTGATACCAACTTGTCATGGCCTAAAATCTATTTAGTCGTGATGGTACATAATCCAACCAGCTAGTTAAGCCAAATAACATTCAACACAACTCAAATGAGAATAATAATAGCCAAAGAGTAAAATATCTAAACTTCTATACAATATCTCAAGGATTAGTAATACATTCATGAGCCACTAAGACTTAAGTTTACAAAACTGACACGAAACAAATAATACATTTGCTTGTAATGTACATAAACAGAATTCAAATCTAGAACTACCAAAGGCAAGTGGTTGTTAAATTCAGAAGGCAAGTACATCTTTAATATCAGCTCTCGCCACACACAGCAACATAAACTCCAAGATATGCACGCAATATGCAAAAGTATTGTATAAGTACAACCGATCACATGTACCCAATAAGTATTATAACTAACCTCGACGAGGTAATAGAAGCAAGAATTATAAATGATGCTCGCTAATCACCTGTACAATTTAAAATTTCCAACAAGTACAGAACAAAATTATGAATGAATCATGAAATAATAGATAAGACCACCTTGATGCACATAATTTCTTTAATGTACTATGCTCAATCAACAATCTAGCATATAGGGAAGATATGTAAATAAATCAGGTAAACAGCCAAGGAATATTGTGAGTAAAGAAGAAATGCAATAACCAAATATCAATCCATTGTAACGCGCAATCTGATCCAAATAAAAATTACATCACGGCTCTCCGGCCCACATAAGAATCTCACTAACGAAACCAGTAACCAACTCTCCTAGAGCTCACATCAACCAGAACTCTGCTAGTTTCTAACAATCCGCATGTACACCCATCAAGAGAGAAACATGAGAGGGTGACCTAGATGGATGGATCCATATCCACACGCATCACAGACAATCCAGCATGTTATCAGTCGGGTGTGGTCATAAGCTCAATATCATAATTCGCTGGTATGGTCATAAGCTCAATATCACGAATCTTCTCGGTGTGGTCGCATGCTATATCATAATATGTCCAGCATAGTCACATACACAACAACACAATTCGCCCGACATGGTCATAGGTATAACAACACAATCAGCCCGGTGTGATCACGGGCATCCAATCCAAATCATATCACACAGAAGAAAATATAAAAGAATACATTTATATGATCAATGAATATCAGATTTCATACTTCCATACTGGTATAAATGACATATTAAGGTGTATGCATGTGTAAAGTGTGCTATTATAGCTCAAATCGGCAAATTTCATCATGAAAGTAGCAATTATCATGTTCAATCTAGAGATTAACCTCTATGTAACCTCAAACATGGATCAAATAGTTCACAACATGGTTACAAATATGAGAAACATCATAGCATGAAGCTTAACCATTAATTCATAAGCACTACTTCGAACATAGATAAATACCCCGATGCTCGCACATGGGATCAACCCCACACATATACACACCTATAGCACATAACTATCCAAATAACTCAGGAAGTAGTGCCCCAACCAAGTGTAGGTAAGATAATTATCTCAAGCAAGCCAAAATAATACTCTAAAATGCCATCCCGCACGAATGGACTTCAACTGCTCGAAATTAGCCAAAAACGACTCAAAAACATCAAGATAATTCCTAAGGAATCAAACCCAAATGATAAAGGTCGAATCTTTAATCAAATACTCAAAGTCAACCAACAAGTAAACCCGGATGTGCACCCCGAAATTCGACCAAACTCATAAATTCTGACAACCCATTCGAATACGAGTCCACCTATACTAATTTCACTCAAATCCAACTCTGAATTGATGTTCAAGACCCAATTACTCACTTTACAAAAGCTTAGCCAAAAATCCCCAATTTTTATTTTAGATTCACTAACACAATGTCAAAATCGAAGATAGAATCATGTAATATAATCAAAACCGAGGGAAAAATGCTTATTCCAATTCATGTGGTGAAAAACCCCTCTAAAATTGCTCAAAACCGAGCTCCAAATTTCCAAATGAGATAAAATTAACAAACCTCGAAATAATACAATATGTCGAGGCGTTTTCGCATATGCGAACCAGCAGCCACTTCTGTGGCGTTGCTCTTGCAACCCAATCTCCGCTTCTGCAAAATTCACTGAAGGCCCGACCTCCTGCACTTGCGGGCACTTTTTCGCTTCTGTGACATTGCAGGTGTGAGCAACTTCCTTCTCCTGTGCAAACTCCCTACCAATCTACCATCCCGCTTCTGTGATCGATGATCTGCTCTTGCGAACGCGCAGATGTGCCCAGCATTCCGCTTTGTGGTCTTCCTTCTTCTAAACTAGTTTTGCTCTTGCACCCACATGTCCGCATTTGCAGACACCGTACCTACGCCCATAACTCCGCAGGTGCTACCGCACCAGATCCCTGCCAA
The DNA here is from genome assembly GCA_026770625.1 of Nicotiana glauca. NCBI lineage: Eukaryota > Viridiplantae > Streptophyta > Magnoliopsida > Solanales > Solanaceae > Nicotiana > Nicotiana glauca. Next base: position 43,617 of record MU777321.1, on the reverse strand, counting down.
AAACCAACATTAACCTATATGTCCCAAAATGCTCCGAAACCCGTTTAGAACTCATCCTAGCCTCTCAGTACGAATATACCAACAAGTCTTAAAATATAACACGGACCTACTCGAGGCCTCAAATTATACACAATAACATCAAAACCACAAATCGCACCTCAAATCAAATCTAATCAACTTCGAACCTTCAACTTCCAAAACTCATGCCAGGCCATATCAAATCAACTCGACATGACCTCAAATTTTGTACACAAGTTCCAAATGATATAACAAATATGTGCTAACTCCTGAAATAAGAATCCGAACCCGATATCATCAAAGTCAACTTCTGATCAAATTTATGAACTTTCAAAACCTTCAAATTATCAACTTTCGCCAAATAGATCTGAAACCTTATAGAAATATCCAAATGTAAATTCGGGTATACATCCTTGTCCAAAATCACCATTCGAACCTAATTAAATCATAAAAACTTCAATCCGAGGTCAAATACACTAAAGTCAAACTTGTTCAACTTTTCTTACTTAAAGCTTCCTATTTAAGAATCATTGTGCCAAATCAATTCCAAACAACTCGAATACCAAAACCAACCATAAACGCAAGTCAGAATACACCATATGAAGTTACTCAAACCCCCAAACTAAGTACAAATACTACAAAATGACCGGTCGGGTCGTTATTACAAAATATGAAATAAACATTAATTAAGACACAATAATTGGAGGTCATGAATATAATTTTAAGTGCCAGCATATCAATATGTCTTTGCAATCCCACGTGCAACAAAGTAAAGTATTCATCTTAAAACTTTGATCTGGTTAGATTTGGGATGCTTTCACAGTTGTACTGAAAGATCCCCTATGCCATTCTAAGAAACAATAAAACACAACAGCAACGACTATATCTTAATCCTAATTGCTCAATTTGAACCCATAGCTTTTCATTTTTCAATGACTTGAGGTTTCTAACACTAAAAGTTCTCTATTTCAACTTATATACACATTTCTAAACAAACTAAAAAAACTCCTACCAAGCATAAACTGAAAAAATGAAGAAATTGGGGGGGGGGGGAGATCTAATAGTAAAAAGTACAATAATCTTTCAAGCACTTTAGAATAGACATGACCAAGTATATTAACCAAGCAAGTCTAAATCTGCAAGTGAGTGAACTGAATGCTCATTTTGAAATATGAGTATGTCTGCTCATCAAGATGAGACAACTTAAAATGACCGGTCGGGTCGTTATTGCAAAATATAAAATAAACATTAATTAAGACACAATAATTGGAGGTCATGAATATCATTTTAAGTGCCAGCATATCAGTATTTCTTTGCAATCCCACGTGCAACAAAGTAAAGTATTCATCTTAAAACTTTGATCTGGTTAGATTTGGGATGCTTTCACAGTTGTACTGAAAGATCCCCTATGCCATTCTAAGAAACAATAAAACACAACAGCAACGACTATATCTTAATCCTAATTGCTCAATTTGAACCCATAGCTTTTCATTTTTCAATGACTTGAGGTTTCTAACACTAAAAGTTCTCTATTTCAACTTATATACACATTTCTAAACAAACTAAAAAAACTCCTACCAAGCATAAACTGAAAAAATGAAGAAATTGGGGGGGGGGGGAGATCTAATAGTAAAAAGTATAATAATCTTTCAAGCACTTTAGAATAGACATGACCAAGTATATTAACCAAGCAAGTCTAAATCTGCAAGTGAGTGAACTGAATGCTCATTTTGAAATATGAGTATGTCTGCTCATCAAGATGAGACAACTTAAAATGCCCCTGGTTCATGTCCCTTTATGCACGATTACTGGTAGCCACTAATCGACAGTGGCGGAGGCCGAACTTTCGATAAGGGGATTCGTAAAACGAACAAGTTAAAATATTATAAGAGATTGTGGCTAGTGAGAATTGAACAAGCGACTTTACAAGGATTTTGAATCCTGTGACTGCTAAGTTATGCTTTTGGGATGTGTCAAGTGGATTCAAAATATAACTATAGAGGTACAAATCGAAAATATATTTTTCCGGCGAAGGGGGTTCGAGTGAGCCCCTCCGCGCTCCTAAATCCATCCCTAGCCACCAAGAAAGTTCTTGGTCCTGAATAATCTGCTGATAATTCTAAATAAGGCCATAATAGCAAAAACATCAACTGTATGAAAAAAAAACAGCAAGAATTAAGTTACGGATTCATTGTGCGCAACATATATATAGCCCTAGAGAAAATCATTTGCTAAGACTTTTAGAGAGTCACCAACTTATGTGGCATTCCAACACAAAACAAACAGATGGAAAGTATAGATGACTCAACAAAATAAGTTTTTAATCAAAGGGAACAATATATTACCTGATCAACTCAACAATCAGGATGCATGACTTAGGCACATTAACAAAAGTACCGTGAAATACCAAATACCTGATGCTTTTAGCATATTTAGTAGTTATGCCTAGAAAGAAGCTAAGCAAGTCTCTAAAAGTTGCACCAAACCAACTTTAATATTACCACGAAGTTGCTAGAAGTAGGGGTGTTTGTTGGTCGGTACGGTAAGGTATTTAGATATTTCGGTTCGGTATTTTCGGTAATCAGTTTCTTAAAATGATATTCCAACAGTGTACCTAATAAAATTCGGTATGGTTCGGTTTTTCTCCTTTCGATTTTGATTTATTCGGTTCGATAACTTTAATTTATTTGGTTTAAATACTAACTAGTGTATAGAGTCATAAAGTATAATATTCATAATTAAAGTAATCAAAAGTACAAGACATTTGTTAACAAAAGTTTTGTCCAAAACTAGCAAATATCAACCTAGAGAGAGAAAACTACACATAAATGAATGAATTTGATCATTAAAAATATCTTGCTACTTGTTAGAGTTAATTGATGAACTTAGAGAATAAAGGTAAGTAAAATTTTAGATTTTTTGTATTTTTGTTATAATTAATAATATGTGTTTTGTATTATATAATATATATTTCGATATGGTATCGATATTTCGGTATTTTATTTTAAAATATCAAGTATCATACTTAACACCAATATTATTTAAAATTAAATCAAATATCATACCAAATACCAAAATATCAATTATCAAATATCAAAAATTTTGGTATCGATGCGATAATTCGTTATTTACGCCGCCCCACCAGGAAGTACATGTTTGCTTGAGAACCGAACCCACTCAAAATACTACTTCTCCTTCAGAAATGAATCTCCACGTCATTACTAAGTTATTTTACTATCACTTTTACTGGAAGGGAAAGCTCTGGTGTTTTATAAGATATTGATACAAAAAGTCAAAGAGTTTCACACTCTAGCTATTCTACTATTTGATAAATTTAATTCTTTCTTCTTCATTGTTATTGTTCGACCAAAAAAATATTAAGCCTTTTTGTTAAACTAATTAAATAAATGATAATAGATAAATTCTAGTTAAATATAATAAATCTTAAATTTGTGGATAGTAATGGTTTAGAGACCGCATTTAAAGCTAATAACTGCCGAAATGATGTTTTCAGATATTGTTATGGATGAATCGGGGATAAAGATAATCAATAAATATAATAAATAGCAATAGCTGTAAATAGAGAGAGTAATTCACCCAAATGTATAACGGGATAGATGATTCTCCCTCTGACAATGATGTAAGGTAACCAAATGTGGGAATATCATACACTTTATTGGATCTGATGTGGGAAAGCTTGGAATAAACAGCAAACCGAATCTTGTACAAAGATAATGTTTGTAGTTGCTTGATAGTGAACTTTTCTAGAGAGAGTTTATCAAGATGAATATCACATGCCCCATCTTTCTCTCTCTATTCCTACTTATATGGGACATACCCCTTACCTACTAAAAGTACAAATACATAGAATATCCCTCTGAATATTTTTTTAAAATATCTAATTGCTAAACTAGCCGTTATTCCTACCCTTCGCTACTCGACCTCGGCCTTTATGGCTTCCTCAGTGACTGCTCGTTGTTCGTCTTTGGTCGACCTCGGCCTATCCGCCCAAATCGAAACACAGTCTTCTCACTTAACGATCTTCCCAAGCCAGATTTTGACCCATACAGTTAGTCTCCCCGCTTATCGGGGTCGCCTTTTGGTCGGCCCCGATGAGCGAACTTTATCAGTCGGCGATTCGTGAAAGATTTTTGGCGTGGTGATCGAGTAGAGGTATCTATATCCGAAATAGTGACGTGTCGCTTCAAGATTCGTGGGTCATGGGGTTGGTGCAGGATGACTTCACGATGCATGCGTCATTATTGTGTATCTTCTCAATGCGTTGCCTTGTTTCTCGAGTCCATGTCGTTTCGATTCTAGGGCCATTGGCGGTTGCTTGCATCGATTCGCATGCCTTTGAGGTCTATAAATAAGAGGGGAAAGCTTTTCAATGGAACTTTTGCATTCTCTACTTTCTTCAACCTTGCACTGGCTTCTCTTTCTTTTTTTTGCATTCTTTCACCCTGCAACTGCATCCGTTGCCACCTCTTCTTCTTTTTATGCTCCACCATATACATATTAGTGGAGAATGGCTAACGTGAACCCCAAAGCTGAGATGATCTCTGACCCTACTCCATTATCGGTGGTCATGCCTTCTGGTGGCGGAGAAACAACGGTCATAGAGGATGAGAGCTTCCCTACTGTGGAAGAGATCATTCCTCGTAACCCTACTTCCAGGCCTGACTTCTCTAAGGAATCTGCCCCTAAACCGGAGTCTGCGAAATCTGAGATGGAGGCAAAGCATTTTGTCGCCCCTGGAACCAAATATGGAATTCCTACACACGTCGACTTGGTTCCGGTTGGAGATGACGTGGTTCAAGTTCACCGGCCTAGGTATTTTGCATTTTATGCCTACCCATTCCAGATAGGTTATTCTGTTCATCTTTTTTCATTGGCGATGGAGTTCTGCCACTACTATAACATCTGCCTGGCACAACTTTCTCCCTACATTTACAAGATTTTCCTTATGTTGGCGAAGTTCGCGGAGCTGGCTGGCTGCGAAGTCTCTATTAGTCATCTACTGCACCTCTTCGAATCGAGCTTCCACAGGGGTACAATGATTTACCTCTGCCACCGTAGAACCAAAGGATTGGTGGCAGGGATGGATGATAGGACGAACTGACAGTTTTGGGCTCATTACTTCTTCATCAAAATCGAGCATGTGGTGGCGAACCCTAGAGAATTTCCTAAACAATGGAATTTTTCTCGTAAGTGTCATTATTTGGAGTATGTTTTTTCCCTTCTCTTCGTGTTTCATGACTTGTTACGTCATTTATCTTTTTGTAGCTGAGAAACATCCCCCTCCTTTAGTGGCCAATATCAGTGACTGGGTGGCTCGCATCTTGCCTCATACCGTAGGAATCTGTGACTGAGCATCGTTCAACAAGAGGTTCGGGCTCAAGCCTTCGACCGGTACGTTAGGTTTTTCCCTCATAACTACTTTTCTCTTGTTGTGGCGCGCTTGTTTTTGCCGCTTATTATTTTCTTTTGATGCAGGTTTGAGAACTTCTAAGAAGGCGAAGGCTCTTATCCCAGCATTTCGCGAGGTAGTTGCTTCGGCTAGGATGCAGTTTGCGTTGGCCGAGTCTGTGCGAAACACTTCTTCTCAAACTTTGGTTTTAAGCGAGCCTGGTCGTCAGACGGCCACTCCATCAGCGAAGGTGGCCTGCCCGGTGTTTCATTTAGTGGACGAACCTTCCCCCGACGAGGAGGAGATGGCACCGTTGAAAAGGTGATGAGTAGAGGTGCCATGCCTGAGTTGGCGATAATTGTGGATGTGGAATCGGCATCCCCTTAAGCCGTAGGGACCGCTCCCCTACCAGACGTTGTCGTAGAAGATAGGTCGTTGGAGACGATGGAGGTTATTGCAAAAAGAGATACACTAGAGGCAGCTGAGGTTGTCTCTTCATCTGCTGGTGGTAGAGGAAAAACGGTTATTGTGGAGGATGATGGGTCAAGTTCCGACATCGACCCTAAGGAGGCACATGCTTTTGAGGAGATATTTACTCGAGTGGAGGTGAGGACCGAGGGTCCACTTGAAATATTATCATCCCCTTGGATTTCAACTTGTTGGTCAACTCAGAGCGTGTGGTTATGACTTTAGCCCCCCTATGCACGGAGTCCGAGAATAGGACCTTACAGATGTTGAAGGATGCGGACTTGTTGTTAGGCATTTCTGGGCTGTGCCAGTAAGTCTTCTCTTAGTGTTTTAATTTCTTCTTTCCTTTACGTTATTTGCCTTTGTTGACCCTTCTTCGTCTTTTTATTAGAATCTCATCCTGGAGATTGAGATCTCTCAAGAGAAGAGAATGGCTCTCTATAAGGAGATAGAGTCAAAATATAGAAAGTATTGTACCAAACACAAGGCCCTAGTTCGCATGCTTGGTGAGGATGTTTTGTTCCCAACTCTCTGTGATGATTTGAGGAAGAAGAATGAGAAGTTAAAGGAGAAGGATGATGAGCTCATGAGGGTTATTGGCAGGTGCAGCGAGCTCGAAGAGACTTTGAGGATAAAAAACGATGAGCTCGAGGTAAGCAAGGGGGTCATCAATGAATGTGTCGACCTCCAAGCTCAGGTGACGTCCTTACGGGCCGAGCTTGAGTAGAGTGAAACTAGAGCTAATGGCTTAAGAGATGAGTTGGCTGCCAAAGCTCCGGAGTTAGAGCAGATTAATAAAGCTAGAATGGCCGCAGTGTCGGGGACAGAGGCACTAGCGGGCATCATCCGCGTCCTTAGATCATAGCGGGCTAGCAAAGCGGAGATCTTTGCTTTTAAAGAGGCAAAGATCGAAGAGCGGATAGGTGGACTGGAAGGAGTCGTTTAGGATTTGAACGAGTAGATAGCTATCCTCAAGGCCGAGAAAGCACACCAGCAGGCTTATTTGTCTACCTTTCATGCTTCCACTTATCCCAATATCCCATAAGACATGTACGAGAAGTGGGTCCATGCTGAGGCTCATCTTGACATATACAAGGGTTTGATGGTGGCCAGAAAAGCCTCTGAGGCGGAATTTGAGGATACTCGTGTTAAGGCATATGCAGCTCGTGCCGCTTGCGGCTATGACCTTGGCACGCCCGGGATGGATGATGACAAAGAGGATATAGACAAGACTAATCCAAATGCTTGCTATAGTGACAAGTACTTAAATGGCGAGGGCATTAGTGGTGATGGCGATGGGGGAGCTGCAGCCGAATTGTGTGCTTGTCTCTATACTTTGTTTTCTCTCCTCTTTTTTGTTTTGCGGGCACTTGTCTGGCCCTTGTAAGATGGTATTTTGTAATGATAATACTTTTGCTTTCTATTCTTGAACTTCTTATTTTTCCCTTGAATGTTTTCTGTTTGGTTACGATTTCACTTAGGTCGACTACGAGTCGAACCAATTCAAGGTTGAATGTCGATTTATGTTTTTAACCGAATAAAGTCGAAACATAAGTTTCCTCGAGCAAGACTGAATATTTATTTTAAATTGGTTCGAATGAGGTCGAATGCGAGTGAAGTCGAATGTTTAACTTTGATTCGAACAAGGTCGAATATAAGTCGATTCAAGCGAAGTCGAATGTTAATTAATTTGAACAAAGCCGACTGTAAGTCGATTTGAGTGAGGTCGAATGTATGACTCTGAATGATTCGAGCGAGGTCGAATATAAGTTAATTCGAGCGAGGTAGAATGTTTGACTCTTTAAGTGATTTGAACGAGGTCGAATGTTTAATGAATTCGAGCGAGGTCGAATGTGAGTCGATTCGAGCAAGATCAAATGTTTGACTCTTTAAGTGATTTGAACGAGGTCAAATGTTAATAAATTCGAGCGAGGTCAAATGTGAGTTGATTCAACCGAGATCGGGTGTTTGATTCTTTAAGTGATTCGAACGAGGTCGAATGTAAATAAATTTGAGCGAGGTCAAATATGAGTCGATTTAAGCGAGGTTGAATGTTTGACTCTTTACTTGGCATAATATATGAACTTCGTGGAGATGAAAAACTCGTGTGTTTGCGTATTTCGCTTTGTTTATATATTCATTGGAGAAGTTTACATGTTTTTGCTCTATTCATGCATTCATTGGAGAAGTCCCAGTCTATCGGAAGTCCCAGTCTATCTAGTCCCTTCATTGGTCGACCTAGAAAAGTAGTTGATAGGTCAAGTGATGAACTTGTACTAAACTTCGAGTCACTCTATTCATCGCCTTGATAAAAACCTCCCCAAGAAAACCCAATTGGGGAAAAACTCAGGTAAGGGAAAAAGAGTACAACTTAGGAGACGTCTATCCTTAGAAGTTGAAGTATTTGAGGTGGGCGATGTTCTAATTGTTTAGTTGTAGTTTTCCTTCCATTGTGTCCAGCTGGAATGACCCTTTGCTTAGTGCCACCGTGGTTTTGTATGGGCCATCCCAATTGGTTCCCAGTTTGCCTTCTCGTGGGTCTTTGCTTGCTTGTGTTTTGGATTTAAGTACGTAGTCCCCGACTTTGAGTGGCCTGATTTTGGCCTTTTTGTTGTAGTACCGCTCTACCTGCTATTTTGAGCTATCATTTTTATGTAGGCCATGTCTTTTCGCTCTTCGGCTTCATTGAGGTCTTGCCTTTTGTTCTTGTCATTGCTTAGCCCACTTTCATTTGAGTATCTTAGGCTTGGTTCCCCGATCTCGACCGGTATCATTGCATCAGTCGCATAGACTAGTGAGTATGGCGTATCCCCTGTACTCGTCTTTGGCGTGGTGCGATATGCCCATAACACTTCTGGCCACAGTCCTTTGGTGTTTTCGAGTTTCTTTTTCATGATATTCAATATTGTTTTGTTGGAAGATTCTGCCTCATCGTTGCTTGCGGGATGATATGGCATGGAGAGTATTCTTTTGATATGTCATTTTTTAAAGAACATGGCAGTCTTTTTTCTAGTGAACAGGAGACCGTTGTCGCAGTTGATTTCTTTGGGGATGTCGAAGTGGCATATGATGTTTCTCTATATGAACGTGATTACTTCTTGCTTGCATATTTGGGCGAAAGCACCTACTTCTACCCACTTGGAGATATAGTCAGTTAAAACTAAAAGAAATCGTACATTACCTCATCCTACCGGGAGGGGTCTAACGAATGCCCATTCCCCATTTGAAGAAAGGCCAAGACGAGGTGACTGAATAAAAGTGTTCGCCCGCTTGGTGAATCATGTGGGCTTATCTTTGGCATTGCTCGTACCTTTAGATGAAGTCGGTGACTTCATTTTTCATCGTGGGCCAATAGTAGCCTATTCGTATGAGGCATCTAATGAGAGCACGATTGCCCATGTGAGCTCCGCAGTGGCCTTCATGTACTTTTTCGAGGACGCATCGTGTTTGATTTGGTCCTAAGCACTTTGTTAGAGGACCACCAAATGTTCTTTTGTATAAGTCGTTATTGACGATGTTGTACCTGGCCGCTTGCATTCAAAGCTTCTTGGCTTCTTTTTTGTCAGGTTGGAGCACTCCGTCCTGCAAGTATAAGATAATACGATTGCTCCAATCCCAAGTTAAGTTTATAGATCATACCTCGATTTGGTCTAGTGATGAATAGAGGAGAGTGACCACGTTCCCCCTCTCCGGTTATGCTTTTGGTGGCTGATGCAAATTTTGCTAGGCCATCCGCTTTGATGTTCAGCTCTCAGGGTATTTGGTCGAGCTGAATTCGTCGAACTCGGGTAGTAGTTTGCATATTTCATCCTGGTATTTCAGTAGCAGTTCCTCCTTAATTTGGAAAGTTCCTATGACTTGGTTGAAGACGAGTTGCGACTCGCATCGAAGGAGGACTCGCTGTGCTCCATACTTGAGTGCCAACTTTAACCCTGCAATCATTGCCTCATAATCGGATTCATTTTTAGACATATCATGGCATCGTATGGACTAGCGAACTATTTCGACTGTTGGGGCCTCAAGCACGAGTCCCGAGCTGGATCCTAATGCGTTAGAAGCGCCATCGGTGTACAAAACCCATTGGTCGTGTACTTTGGTGGAAGTTGCTAGTTTTCCTTTCAACCTCGGACATTATCTTCGTGCTGAAGTAGGCAATGAAGTCAGAAAGAACTTGCAACTTTATCATTGTTTGCGGCTGATAGGTTATATCGTGCTCGCTCAGCTCTATAGCCCACTTGGCCAATCTGCTCGATAATTCGGGTTTGATCAAGATACTCTTCAAAGGAAAATTCATGACCACCGAGATGGGGTGGCACTGGAAATAAGGTCTAAGCTTGCGTGAAGCTATGACTAGGGCCAGAGCTAGCTTCTCGAGGTGGGGGTACCTCGTTTCAGCGTCGACCAAACTTTTGCTAATGTAATAGATCAAAAATTACGTACCTTTATTTTCTCGTACCAGGACATCACTTACTGCAACGTCGAACATGGCCAGGTAAACGAGGAGGCGTTCTCCGGGTTTTGCCTTAGCAAGCAACGATAGCAAGGACAAGTTAGCCTTTAATTCTTTTAAGGCGTTGACGAACTTAGAATTCCATTGGAGTCCGTTATCCTTTTTGAGTATGCCAAAAATTTTGTGGAACCTATCGGAGGACAGCGAGATGAATATGGACAGGGTGGATATCCAGCCAGTCAGCTTTTGCACTTGTTTTTTGCTGGTTAGATTTTTTGGGATTCCTTAATGGCCTTGATTTGGTCAGTATTGATCTTGATGCCTCGTTGTGATACAAAAAAGTAAGGAATTTTCCGGATGTCACGTTGAAAGTACATTTTCGGGTTTTAATTTCGTGTCGTACCTTTTGAGTATGTCGAAACGATAGCCTCCAATTTCACCGCATACAGATAGCCTCCGCGCTTTCCAAAACAAAGCGATGGGAAATGATTTTGATGCGCAACTTTTTGGGCTTCCCGTGATGACATCATACTAATGACAAAACTTGTGATGTAAGCTTTCACGATAACTGGGACATCCCGTGGACTTGTCTTTTCGACGTCATTCAATGAGCATAATGGGTGAATTGAATTTCTTTCATGGGCTGCAGATCAAACAGACACCTACTGGAACCATGATTTCCCAGCAAAAATACATCAAAGAACTCTTGAAGAAATTCAAAATGGATTCTTCAAAGTCAATTGATGCCCCTATATCCATTGCAACATGGTTGGATACAGATAAAGAAGGAAAAAGTATGGAGCAAAAACTGTACAGAAGAATGATTGGCACTGTTGTATCTCACTGCAAGAAGGCCGATATTGTATTCAGTATTGGTCTATATGCAATATTTCAGGCTAATCCCAAGGCGTCTCATTTAAAGGAAGTCAAAAGAATACTCAAATAACTTGAGGAAACTCATGATTTGTGTATGTGGTATCCAAGAGGTTATAACTTTGACTTAGTTGGTTATGATGATGCTGACTATTGATGGTAAGCTAGAAACCCGTGTTTTAGCCATAGTATTGCACTATAATTATTGTATTTTACGTGTGTCTGAGTTAAATGATATTGAATTACACTTATGATGTATTTTATGCCTTATAAGAAGTGATTCCGAGTTTAAAAGTTAATTTGGAGCTAAAGTGAATAAGTTGAATCTTTGAAGTCTGAGTAGAAGCCCAAAAAATTAAGTCGGGATCACGTTTGGGAGTCGAGGACCAAGTCCAGATGTCAGAAGTGGACGAAAATATTTACTCTGATAAAACAACATTGTTGCACCGCATGGCACGGCACGACTATGTAAAAGTGGCAGCCTGTCAAAAAATCTACTCTATGAATATCCTCACAAGCACGTCATATGGCATAGCACGCATGTACAAGTTTCTTGGAGTTATTTCCTATTTTGACTAGGAAAGAGTAGTTTCATTCGGGCCTATTCCTACAGGGTATAGATACACCAAAAATACATATTTGAAGGGACTTTTGACCTACGAAAGATTTGAGAAGCAACTAAGGGAAGAAGACACAAGAATTCATCAGGATTTCAATCAACGATCGGTGCAATATTGGAGTTTGTATCGAACCATTAACATTGATGTTTTCTATGTTTTTAAAATTTATTAATATGACTTTTTCCATTACTATAGAGTAATATCCATTAGGGTGTTGACAAATACGGTATTTTGATAACATGATTAGGGATTTGATTCCTGGTAATTGTTGGAATTAACATGATTAACAAGTGGGAGATTCAGAAGAAGAAGAAAAAAGAAGTGAAGGAGAAGATGATTCTAAAAGTGATGGTAATAAAGATGAAAAAGAATGTGAAGGTGAGAGTACTGGATCTGAATGCGAAAAATACAATACTAGTGAGAAATCTGAAGGTTATATGATTATTGGAAATGCAGTCATGGCCCTTTAGAAGAAGTTCATGAAGAGGAAGGGTCTAAAGAACCTAGGCCTTCCTTAACTCCTTTCATAGGGGATGGGGAAGTTAACAATGATGAGGATGATTTACCATTATTTGAGATTGGAAAGAAGAACAGGAAGACTCTTGCAAAACATACAAGACTAGTTTCACGAGCAAGAGGGAAGTGTCTCCTTTCACTAGGACTCTTCTTATCAGAAGCAAGAGAAAAGTTGTTAATGAACAAATGATCAAGGAGTCCAGGAGTGCCAAGAGCACAAGAAAGCAAATTCCTGTTGCTGAAACTGCAGTTGAGATGAGAAGGATGAACCTGGTTTTTTCCTAAGTTTCAGAAAACTACCAATGAAGAAGGCTGATGCTAAACCCACCAAAGCAACTACCACCTATCAGAAGACCAGTAAAAGTAAGAAGAAAATGGCTAAGTCTGGGGTAGTTGACTGAGTTCAAAACAGAAAAATGTTGAATGTGAAGATACTTGCTAACACTGATGAAAAAGGGATGGCCCAATTGGTAGAAAATCTTGACCTACAGGGATGAATAGATATATTTGTTAAAGCCTTTTCCCCTGTATGTATGCCTAAAATGGTTGAGTTTTATGCAAATTTTTAGTTTGATGGCAAGGTATTAAAGATTTATGTGAGAGGGTTCGGGATGGAGTTTGATGCTGAAGAGCTTGGTCTCCTACTTAACATTCCTTCCCGGGGAGTTAACAACTATTTGAAGAATAAATGGCCTGGTATTGACAATGATGTGACCATATGCATTGTGGTTACCATAAAGTTCTCCCAGAAGTTTGAGCTGGATGCTACCCCAAAGCTGTACAAGATTGACATGACACCTTTTTACAAACTGTTGTTTTACTTTGTGAACTCTTGCATTCTGGAGATGTTAGAGGAGGAATAAGGGAACCTTGTTTGATATGGCTGTAATGAATTTACTGGATACAGGCATAGCCATAAATCTTCCTAACTCGATGATTCAGCATATGGTAAGGGTTGCAGACACCTCCAAGCCTAAGCATGTTATGCCATATGGCTTTATCCTATGAGCTGTTTCGCAAGCTTAATATATCCTTGTCTGAGCTGAAGTTTGGGAATCACAATGATATTATGGACTATGTCACTCTCAAGCAGTGTGGATATGCCGAGATCAAGGTTAAAGGGCCAGTTGATTTTTTCATTTTTCCTCGAAGCGGCATGACCGCTGAACTCTCTAAAAGGTTGGAGTTGGCTTTAGAAGAAAATGCTAAGCTCAAAAAGGACAATGATGAGCTGAAAAGGAAATCAAAGAGCTTAGGGAGGAGCTTAAAAGAGACATAGAGGCTCACACTCAACAGATTGCCACTCTTGTGAAAGCCTTGACCCCCTCCACCTCTCGCCCTTAATTCTGGTCCTTTACCCAGTGTCTCCCGTCTGGTTTTTGTTCGCTTAGTGGTGTTGTATTTTGTCTTTCTAGTGTATTTTTTGAGTAGTTTGCAGGATGTTTTTGTTTATTTTGCTTTAATGTTTTAGTTCAAGGCTTAATTTGGCACTACTTAATGAACTCTCTTATATTGTACCTACTTCTCACATAGTTCATATTATCATCATAGTTTGTTTGTCATGATATTTTATGTGCTTATATTGTAGCCTCAATGGCCATGAATCTTGCATTAACTATTGCTTAGGTTGTCTAATAATTATTATTTTTATGATGCCAGAAGGGGGAAGATAGAGTGAGATGGGGGGTGCACTTGTCCTTGGGATATGTCTGTTCAGGTGTTTGTATTGCTCACAATATGTTATTGTTCTCAAATGTGATGTATTGTATATGTTTATGAATGCCATTACCTGGTACATGAGCACAAAGTTTTTCATCATTAAAAAGAGAGTATTTGTTGAGAATTGGGATTTTGATGATTAACAAATGTGTCAAGTGGACATGTGCTAAGAACCAGGTCCTCAAGGCAGTTGCCGAACGTGTGCTAAGAACCAGGTCCTCAAGGTAGTTGTTGAAGGTTCTTACAAGACAGTAACTTTTACATAAAGTTACTATAGTCCGATATTGCTGGAAAGGACTCTTGATGCGATAAAGATTATTGCCCAAGAATATCTGCCCGCATAATTGATAGACAAGAGTCACAAGATTTGTGGAGTCCGTGGAACATTAGGATTACTGCCAAACAAGAAGTTGACAGCATGTAGGACTCCCAAAGATCTCAAAAATTTCTGGGAAATTAAACACTTTCCTTATGGACTGAGAAGATTATCCTTTTGCATATTAACTAAAGAACGGGATATAATATTTCTAGTTTAATACTCAAGTTGATCATTAGTATGTACTGAAAGTCAGTATTATTCTTGGGTCTGTTAGTTTATGTGTATTGGGAGATTGAGTTGTATTCTGATGTAATTCGAAATAAGTCAGCCGGAGTCATTATTTGAGTGTGCAAGTTAGAGTAGCTTGTACTTCATTCAAGTAGTAAAAGTAGGAGAAGTGTGTGGGTATTGGTTTACAAGTTTTGTAATCAGTAAATTTGACTTATTTTTGTTCTACTAAAGTCAAAGTTAAAATCCTATGTGGTAGGTCGTAACTTTTTGCACCTTTGAGCCGGGTGATTTTTCACGTAAAAATTATTGTTCTTGTTTACTGTTTATTTTATTTAGTAGTAAGAAGTTAGGCAAAAAATTAAGTTCTTTGGTAATTTAGGAAGTTACTCAAATTAAAATTCTTTTAACATAAAAACCTCCAATTTTGGTGCAAAATTTGAGAAAACTTAATCTGAATGCATAAATTGCGAAGAAGATCGTCATTTCTATAATGAATTTAGCATTACGATCAATAAGTTGCTAGAAGTCCCATGGTTAGGTAGGACAATTCATGCACTAGCTGAGTACAAGTAATTATTCACATAGTTATTTTATTTAGGCAATATGAGAAACATACTCTCACAAGGAAAAATAGAAAAATGGCTTAATAATCTTGTTGGGTCATTAAGAAGTTAGATTTTCCCCTCATTAATATTTTTCGAGCATGAAAATTGATGGGCGTCAAAATAACCGCATTCACAACAGTGTCGACAAATTGTTATGTGGCACATTGCTTGAAATGCCATTATACATAATTGTTGCTATAATATGAGGATACTCAAGTTTAATTAAGGTCTCCAATGACTCATCATAAGTAAGTAAAAAGACCAAATCATTCAACCCCTTTTTTTTTGGGTGAAATGATGGTTTATATCTAGTAACTCATGGGAGCCAAGTAATCTTATCTTGATTGTACTCAAGTTCATTATCATGTCACACAAAAACTATACAAGAAACAATAATAACATATTTTATATATTCCCACATGTTGAGTTTAGGGAGGATAGTACCTTGTGGAGGTAACGAAATTATTTTCGTTAGACCTTTGACTCAAGAAAATATTTTAAAGTAGGTTTAATAAATAAAAATAATAGTGAAGAAGCAATATTGAAAATAATAAAAACAAGGATGGTAATAAAAAATATACAAGAAGGTAATCATAAATGCAATCCTTAAAAACCTTTTATTTTCGGAGAATTTTTAACTTCATGACATATGAGACTTAGAGGGATTTTCTTCCGAATATTAAGCTTGAGACAAGTAATATGTTTGTTAGAATTGCCACTCAATCCAGACAGGTTCTCACAACTATCTTTCATGCAGGATCTCGAGAGGCGAGCGATAAAAGTATCATTAATTAGGGAGCAAGCTCCTACTTCATTGGATATATAATGAAAACAGTGGACTTCCAATTGAGATTAACTGAAATAATTATTATTGAAACTCGAAATAAGAGTTGAATACAATTTGCTTCTTGATTTGAGTTTACTATGAGATGCTTTATTGAAAGTCAAATGGAGTTTCTTTGCTTTGTTTATGAAGATTTACCACGAGTTTTTCTATATTAGCCCAAAAAACGATCACTTCCTGTGTTATGGTGCTCTTTTTCTTAATCTAAGCGAATCTTCTCTTCGTTATTTACAAACTAGTGTGGATATGCTTGGGCTAAGCCCCGGTCCAATGGCTATTTAATATTATTATTCAACTCCGCATTTAAATTTTTGATGTTGATTTTAGGTACGGTGACAGATTTATGCCTTTTATACTATTTACAACATGATGACCATTTTTTTTGTAAATCAGAACTAAATACGTGAGAAATTTGTATCTATATGTATGTTTAATTGTTTCTCTGCCTATTCCGATGATAATATCGTTATGGTACCATTTAGAAACTTATGAAGTTGGCTATATTCATCCAACTGTATTTGTAGGATGAAAAATAGTAAATGAAAATAGTAGAATAGTTAGGAAAAGCAGCTATCAATATGTTAATGAAGCCGATACTTTGAAAGAAAAGAAAAAAAAGCTAATACTTTGAATTTTTTGTGCATGTTCTAACGATCTGTCGAAATTTGCTAAACAATTGGTACCAAAGTTATGATACAATTTGTACCAGAGCTCTGATGATCCGCTACGACTCGTGGCAATGCTCATTTACCAAAACTTTTGGGGACCCTGTTTCAAATTCTGTCATGCAAGTTATTTTAGCATCACTTATTTTAATCGCGTAAAAATTTAGACAATGACATAAAAAATAGTATTTTTGTGCAAATCACTCAAATAATTCTACTGTAATTTATTTAAATTTATGCATCTTCTATTCATAATTTAAACTTCTCGATCTCTCTAATTTGTAACCTTTTCACATAACCATCTTAAGATAACCTTATTGATACAGTTTCTAAAAGACTAAGCTTAAATTTGCCATCTATTTTATTACGGACGCATACAAAAGCACAAAGCTATTTAGAGACAGTCCGTTACTACTAATAACTACGTAGAAATATTGCAAAACTGGACATAAGCTACCGAAAGAGAGTGAAACATTGAAATAAGACAAAAATGAACAAGAGCTATTCAGAGAGAGACAAAAGTATTTACACATTTAAAAAAGCAACAAATAAAAAATTCAGCGGCCCATAATTTTACATAAGTGGTAGTTCAAAAGGATTGCAAATGCAGTGCCTGACATTGAAATTGATGCGGGGGCAAATTTCAGATAACGCTGAAAAACACAAGGCATTAATTTGAGAATACACTGATATTTTCGTCCATTTAAAACAAATATATATGTGTTGCGGTATCGGTATAGCGAATTAAGTTTATAGATAAACAGAATACCATAAAATAACAAAATTACCCTCAAATAAAATTATAATTCCTAGACGGAAAGGTGCTTTGCTTTCCTTTATCTATTCTATACTATATTAAAAGTACGAAGGCCCTATAGAAATGTCATTCGCCTTTTTTACCCTTCGTAAGTGTATTATATGCTGGATATAATTGTAAATGTAATAACTATTTTCTTCAAAATATATAAAAAATTAATTATCGGCTAATTCAAATTCCATTATCTATTTGGTCTTAGTTTAGGACGTCCCTTTTGATCAGTTTGGGATTCAAATTCCATTGTTTATTTGGTCTTAGTTTAGGACTCAAATTCTTCAAAGCTTACTGACCGAATTAGGCTTCTCCTTTCGTTCTTCAGATTGGAATCAATATCGTATTACGATTATCCTTATCGTTTTTACTCTTTGTTTTGGAATCAATTTAGGTTTCTAGAATTTTACAACTATAAAAGAAAATATTATTCTACATTCTTTGTCATAAACTGACGTGTCCCATAATGTATTTGCTTGTCACTTCAGTAAATTTCTATCTTGTACTATATTCTTGAAGTTATGTAATAATTCAACTATATGTCTCATATATGATCATTGGTTTATGTCTCATGTATGATCATTGGTTTAAAGTCACTTATAAATGTTGTACAGGTTGTTTGGACGTTGCATTCATCACATAAATTTGGTTAAGTATTCTAACTTATATCAACATAATATTTTATTAATTTAAGTTTTTTATCACTGTATATATAATTTTAATTACTAATTATTATGCCACACTCTATGGTTAATATATAATTTTAATTACTAATTGTTATGCCAGCTGAAGTTGCTCATATTATCTCACTAAATCAAATTTATTACCTCGTCTAATTGAAATTTTAATTATTAATTATTATGCCACACTCTATGGTTGATAAATAATTTTAATTACTAATTGTTATGCCAACTGAAGTTGCTCACATTTTCTCACAAAATTAAATTTATTACCTCTTCTAATTGACTATAATATACATATCACAATTTTAAAATTGTGTTCTTAAAGAATAGCCCTTGACAATTGGTGCCGTTGAATCTACCCAAAGTTTTATTGGTTCAGGTAAACAATTGTCCTTAGTAAAAGCACGAAGGCCCTGAGCGAACCGTCATTCGCCTTTTTTACCTTTTAAAATAGAGTTCACATTAAAAAAAATAGTCATATGACTTGAAATCAACTAAAATTTAAGTTATTAAATATTTTCTTATTTGAATTAAGATGTCCTACTATATATTTAGAACTTTTGAGGTTTACTATAATTATCCAACTTTGACTTTTTCTACATCTTTTAACGAAGAAAATCGTATCTTAGACTAAACTAATAGTTAGGCATTTGTATTCCAACTTTAATTCTCAAAATTGCGTAAAAAGGAAAATATCTATTTTTGTTGTGAGAAACTTTAATTTTGTTGCTTATCAAGCAATAAAAGAAAAAAAGAGCCATTAAAACATCTCTTCCTTTCTGATTACCAAAAGCTAGCAAAAATAAAAATATCCTAAACGTAAATAAAAAATTATCTTTTCAAGAAGGGACGGAATTATCCTCAAAGTATTTAGCAATTTTTAATTTAAATAAAAAGACATATACTGAGTGCAATTATAATTTTGTATAATATAAAATATACCTACTATGAGTAAAAAAAATCCAAACAAGGTAAAAGAAAAATAGAACGCTCCTAAATTACTAACGTAAATAAAATAAAAATAAAAGCACGCATTCCTAAAATTCATACATAAATATGTGTTCAAGAGCCTATAGTACTTTTAAAGTAGTCTTTAGATATGTAAATTTAAAGAATCTATCGGTATCAATTATTTTTAAAACCTTTTTATTTTTATTTTTATTTATGTTAGGCGAGATATAACAACATAATATAATTTTATCTTATTTAACAAGATATTATAATTACAGCTATTATATAACTAATTCAATTAGATTCATCATCTTTGTAGGTTAAGAAGATATTATTTTAATATATGCAATAATTTATTTTTCTTGTATATATTTTATATTGATTGACGCGAAATACACGTGTAAGTATGTACACTAAAACTAGTGTACAGTAGTAATACAAAGGCCTAAAATAGCAAATTACAGTAAGGTCAAAAGGGAATCTCCGTCAACGGAAAAGGAAAGGACTTTTTTTTCAAGGAGGAGAGATATTAAAAATTTAAAATGTCCAAAATATCCCCATAGTTTAAGACGACTTTGGTACAAATTCGTAAAAGGAGCTAAGGACAAACTCGTCAACAAAGTTTTCAGCATCTCGTCATTTATAACCTGCCCCTCTGTCACAAAACCCTATCACTCTCTGCTCCCGCATACGATTTTTATTTTTCCTATTTTCGTACTGACATTTTTTTGCAGACGCTTCTGAAACCCTAATTTCCCCGACCAAGATCCAACTTTTCTCTGAGATTCTGTAGGTAAAAGCAACTTTCCTCTCAAATCTCTGATTTTTGTACGCATTTATCCATATTTTACTTAATAGCTTACTTCGATTTTAAATTACTGATATTTTGGGATTGGATCTGGCGTATTTTGTAGTAATAGTTCATAGCTAAAGAATGGGAGAGAACAAGGAGAACGATGCATATGAGGAGGAGCTTCTCGACTATGAAGAAGATGATGAAAAGCTCCCTGATTCTGTCACCGGAAAAGTCAACGGCGAGTCCGCCAAAAAGTGAGATCTTCACGCCGATATTAAATGTTTTTGTTTTCTCTAAGCTGTTTACAGTGGAAACTATTCTCTTTAATTTTAGGCTTACGTCAATGTTTTCTAATCGTTTGTTGTATTTCTTAGTAATAATATTTTGTAACATAGTTATGAAGTCTATGTTCATGCGTTATGGTTTGGTCCAACCTAGTTAGTCGATTGAAATTATGCTTTTATGCTTTTGTTTTCGTGCTTTATGTTGGGGAAGCTACATGCTTGAGAATTTTTTGTTGCTTAAAAATTACAATTTTTTTGGGTTTCTGATCCTTTTCCTGCTTGAAATAAGCCTATATCTCTAATTTTTTTGTTTGTCTGTGTTATTGGGTTGTGTATAGTTAAGAATTAGAGGTTTTTATGACCTTTTCATATGTTTTTTCCCCATCTGTTTATTGGTATGGAATCCAACTTGCCTAAATAGAGTAGAATAGATATTGAGGAATAATATAGCCAAACTTAGCTAGTTTGTGATTGAGTCTCAGTAGAAGCGGTTCATTTTTTATATTTCTAGAGGTCAAATATATTAATAATGCAAAGAAGCAGGTCTGAGTAGATTGAAACATGAAGGATTCAGCTAGTTAATTTTGACTAGTTTGGGTGGAGGCTTAAATGATTGATTGATTGATGTACATTCTTTATCTATGTTCTTGTTGATAATTTTTTTTTTTTTTTTTGTATTTGCTCTGTAAATATACTATTATTATTATTTTCTTTTCTTTCCTGCTTTCTATGTTCCTTTTACCATATGATTTCCGCGGTGAATCTAATACTCTCTTCTTTTGCCTTTTTATTATCTTGAGCCGAGGGTCTTTCGGAAACCGCCTCTCTACTCCTTCGGGGTAGGGGTAAGGTCTGCGTACACACTACCCTCCCCAGACCCCACATGTGGAATTTTACTGAGTTGTTGTTGTTGTTGTTGTTGCTCTATAAATATTTCCATGGTGCTGGCCTGCTGGGATAGTCTGATGTCAATCTGTCACTTCTCAAACTTGTCAATTTCTTGTTGTATTTTCTCAAGGGTTTTCTTTTTTGATCAGTACTTGGGTGGTATTTATTTCTGTTACCCCCTTTTGATCTGCTTTGTCAAGCTAGAAATTTTGTATACTTGAATCAAGTATTAATTTTATGGTCTTTTTTGGTGGATGCAGGGGTTATGTTGGTATTCACAGTTCGGGTTTCAGAGATTTTCTTCTAAAGCCAGAGCTATTGCGGGCTATTGTGGACTCTGGGTTTGAGCATCCTTCTGAAGGCAAGTTATCTTGTACCTGGACATGTTTTCCTTCCTAACTAAAATTGTCTATTTCAGTACTTTCCTGTAAAAAAAATTGATAATAAAATCTTTGAACTTATTTGCGGTGGCCTCTTCTAAGCACTCTCTTCCTGCAGTCTTATCTTCTTTAATTGAAG
This sequence comes from Nicotiana glauca, assembly GCA_026770625.1. Classification (NCBI taxonomy): domain Eukaryota; kingdom Viridiplantae; phylum Streptophyta; class Magnoliopsida; order Solanales; family Solanaceae; genus Nicotiana; species Nicotiana glauca. Next base: position 21,950 of record MU777321.1, on the reverse strand, counting down.
CTAATAAATGTGTAAAAATAAATATATGTTTGCTTGCGTTTTCTCACCAAAATAATGCTACCGTTGGTATGTGGATAAGTACAAGGATTTAGGATTTACGGTCGAGTACAAAGCATATTCCGTGCTTAGTTTCCTCTTTCCTTTGAATCAAGCGAAAAAAGGGGGGGCGGGGAGATCTTTTGTGCTGAATGGAAGAAATAAGCTATGAAACATGGATCATATGTGTTCTATGTCGTGCCAAATTCCTTTTTATTGGAACTCAGTAGATGCAGAATTGTATCCGTTTGGCTTGTTGCGCTTATGTATGGATTGGTGTTAGATTTTGAACACCTCTAGTTTTAAAGGAATCTCAATTTCCCTCAAGTGACAATTTACCCAGCACAAGAAGATATTCGGGGGGGGGGGGGGGATATAGAGTAGCCATATGTGGGATTTAAACTAGTTTTGTGCTGAGGCGTTATTGGCTGATTTGATTAACCCTCCCATGCTCTGAATATCATCAGAGCAAAATTTTAATTTTCTGAGAACTGTGATAGTCAGGTGAACAATAGTTGCCCAGTGTGCACTGCTATCGTCATTTTTTTAAGTGGTGCAGTTCCTCTGAGCATTTTTATGACTTTTGGTTGCTACATGTCTTGCCAATGTTGTAATACAAACCGTGTTTCTCTAATTTCCTTAATTTGCCCATTTGAACATTTAAATATCCAATCCACTATGCCTCTTTGCTAGTTGTAAGTTGTTTATCATAAATTTGAGCAAGACTAGTGTTCGTTGGACTAAGAGGAAGGCCTTATAAAACTCTGGCATTTAAACTTTGTGAGTCCGGTCCAATTTTCCAACTGAACCTTTTATTTTAATCTGTTTTGATGTTTATGCACCTGTGGGCACAGTCCTTTATTTTACGTGGAGCTTGTTGCTTTCTATGTAGTGTGGCATGGAGAGAAACTATTATAGGGTTCTGAAATCTGGTCATAAGCTGTTGTAAGAGCTACCTACTTTAGTAGGCTGTTGTCTTAATTTTTCCTTTTAGGTTCTGCATCCGTGTTGGGTTTTATAAGTGTTCTTATACAAGTCTTTTGTTATTATTATTGTTGTTGTTGTTATTGTTGTTTTTGCTGCTGTATTATTGTTATTATCATCATCATTATTATTATTCTCATTTTTTGTTCTCCTTAGATCGTAATATTCTTCCTTCTAGGTTGTTCTTGACAACTTCTTTCTATCTTCTGTTTTCAGGTAAATTACTCCTACCACTACTAATTTGGAGATGTACAATCGTAAAATTTTTAAACTGAAACTGAGGTCTCGTTGGCTCCAATGTATTTGGTTATTCATCAGTGCAACACGAGTGTATTCCACAAGCTATTCTGGGAATGGATGTTATTTGCCAAGCTAAATCTGGAATGGGCAAAACCGCTGTTTTTGTTCTTTCAACTCTGCAACAGATTGAACCTGTTGCTGGTCAGGTTGCTGCCCTGGTTCTGTGTCACACTAGGGAATTAGCTTATCAGGCATGTATTCTGATCTGCAGGTTTTCTGTTTTTCATTCATACGAGGTTAAATGACGTCTAATTTGCTAACCTGACAAAAAAGGATGTTTAATTTGCTAACTAATTATACTATCTGCAGATCTGTCATGAGTTTGAGAGGTTCAGCACATATCTTCCCGATATCAAGGTTGCTGTTTTCTATGGTGGTGTCAACATCAAACTCCATAAGGAGCTGCTGAAGAATGAGTGTCCGCATATTGTCGTTGGAACTCCTGGAAGAGTACTTGCATTGGCAAGAGAAAAGGACCTGTCTTTGAGGAATGTGAGGCATTTTATACTAGATGAATGTGACAAGATGCTTGAATCCCTTGGTATGTCTTAGCTAAGCTTTTTGTTACATAACTTTTGCTGCTAGAGTTACTATCATCTTTACTCTTTGGTAATACTTTTCTTAAGTACATCTGTTGCATATGCAGACATGAGGAGAGACGTGCAGGAAATCTTCAAAATGACTCCTCATGACAAGCAAGTCATGATGTTTTCTGCAACTCTCAGCAAGGAGATTCGCCCGGTCTGCAAGAAATTCATGCAAGATGTAATGTACTGTGGCCAGTTATTGATTTTAGAAGTCTACTGTTTTTCCATAATTTCAGCTTTCTCCAGGCAATAATTTAGTGTTTTTTTTTTGGTATAACCATTGTCTCAACTTAATTTTAGTGGGGAAGTGAACAAAGATAAGGTGTCTTTAGAGCTGGTAGCTGTAAAAGCTGTTTTTTTTGCTTTGCAACTATTTTTTCCATTAAGGTTGTAGTTCTATGTTTTCTTGGGTTTGTATGTCATCTTTGTTCTTCCATGTTCTTGTCCCTTAGTTAAAGATGTAACAGGGGTGGGAAAGATCTTTACTGTGGAAATGGATGTCAAGAGGGTGGGGATGTTAGTGGAGAAGGGTTAATCTGGGAGGTTGATGCTTGGAGTCCTACTGGAAGCTTTTTGGTAACCGCTGTAAAAAGACATGCTGAACATGGGGGACTTGTTGGGTGCTTTTACTCTTAAGCTGCAAGGAGAAAATTCACAGATGGAGGATCTTCATCCATCGTTCATTTCATAATCAGATTCCCTTAGCTCACGAAGCTCCTAATATCCTTTACTATAACGTTTATTCCTTTCAGCCAATGGAAATTTATGTTGATGATGAGGCCAAGTTGACCCTGCATGGACTTGTACAGGTACATTGTTGAAGCCTAATGTTTTGCCTTCATTTTATTACTTATCACAATCTTCCTGAAGTTGCTTCTATTTGATGGCAGCACTACATCAAATTGAGTGAAACTGAGAAAAACCGTAAGCTGAATGACCTGTTGGATGCTTTGGACTTCAACCAAGTTGTTATTTTTGTCAAGAGCGTGAGCAGAGCAGCAGAGTTGAATAAGTTACTTGTGGAGTGTAATTTTCCAGCTATCTGCATCCACTCTGGCATGACTCAGGAAGAAAGGTATGCCCGACTTCTGGTTTAACTTCTCTTGATATTATCTGTTTATGCACTCGGGTTGTTTGGTAGGCTGTATATGAATAGTACTGAATAGGGTGTATTAGTAATGCTGGGATTAGTAATGTTGGGATTAGTTATGCCGAGATTATTTTTTACTGATTATTTGGTTTGGTGCATTAAAACTAACACGCATTGCATGTTTTTTTTAAAAATTGTTTGTTTATAGAAATACACCTCCATGCATTAACCTGCATAAACTTCTTTGGAAAAGGTTATGGTTGGGCTGTTCTGTCACATGTATTAAAAACCATGGTATTCCTAATGCCATGGTTTGCCATGTATAACAGTATAAGAATAGTACTAGTACTGAATAGGGTTTAGAACTAGGTTGAAAAACACTATTAAACAAGGGATAACAATGCCAAAGCTAATACATGTATTGTTTTCCCTAATATGTCCTACCAAACGACTCCTCAGTGTTTATTCAATGTGAACAATGATTTTAATAATTGTCTGTGACCATGAGAAGTCTAGTGTCAACGAGATTATCAGTTCCTTGACAACCCCCCCAGGATTGTGGTATTAGTTGTGTTAAGAGGAACAAGGTTCAGAAGCATTTTTCTTTAATGTTTTTGCGCATCTCTTCAATTCTTCCCTTTGGAGCTATTTGCTTGTCCATACATTTCATTTGATTTCTTGAAGGCTATTGTGTTTGTGTATTAGAAGGGACAGTAATTATGTTATGCTGCTTTTAACATCTTTTATTTGCATGTTATGTACGCTAATTCTTCTCTTGTCTGCTTGATAGGTTGACACGCTACAAGGGTTTCAAGGAAGGTCACAAGAGAATTCTTGTGGCGACTGATTTGGTTGGGAGAGGCATAGACATTGAAAGGGTTAACATTGTCATTAACTATGACATGCCAGATTCTGCAGATACTTACCTGCACAGAGTATGTCCTATCTGTCCTGCAACTCATTTTTTTCAAGTTCTGAATTCTGATCCTGTCCAAGTAGTCTTATTGTTTAATCTTGAAATAGGTGGGAAGAGCTGGTAGATTTGGAACCAAAGGCCTTGCCATAACATTTGTGTCCTCCGCATCAGATTCTGATGTTCTCAATCAGGTTGAGAGTCAGACCTCCACTTTTTTTTTGGGCTCTGTTATGATTTATAATGCCATCCGTATTAACATCAGTTTTTTATTCTTTCACCTACTGTAGGTTCAGGAGAGGTTTGAAGTGGATATTAAAGAACTTCCTGAGCAGATTGATACTTCTACATACAGTATGTCCTTGATGTTTACTTCTGAAGCTTTGTTGGCTTTTTTTCGATGTTTTCTTTTTCTTCTTGTTGCAAATCTGATTATGAGCATACCTGCAATCGCAATGAGAAAAGAATTTTCATGGTACAATTCCCTAGGCTTTGGTTCAACGAAAAAGCTAGTACATTGCAGGATATGTGGTTGGTACATGTCACAAGTTTGAAATCTTTTTGGGGAACCAAGCTTTGGTATTTTAGTGGAGTGTAGAGGCGTGGGCCATATCCATTTAAGATTGGAACAGTAAATTGCTCTTTCATAAAAAAGAAAATTTAAGTATATTTCGTACTCCATATCCTGGAAACCCTCCGTTCCTACTAGGATTTGCATGTGACTTCTTTAGGAGTAATGGTACAGAAATAGAATCATAATTCCTCTTAAAATTCTATTGCTTTTGAGATATTCTATGCATTAGATTTGTGGTTTATTTATTTGTTGGTTATTTCAATTTTTTTTGGGAGCTCACACTAGCATATCTTGTGTATACAGTGCCATCTTAGTGGGCTGAGGCCTGCCTAGCAAATGTTGAAGTTGATTTGCCGAAGACTGGGAGTGGCGATGAGATTTCTGCTTTATGCAATATGGTTGAATAACCAGTTAATTTGAAGAATTGCGCAGAGGCTTCCTCTGCTTTGGCACTTCTGGATTTCCTGTACCCTCATCGGACCTATGCTGTTCCACATTAGCATGGAAATGTCTTAATATTATGATACCTAGTGTTTTAGCTAGTACCCAAATGGATGGATTATTCTGCTTTAGTTCATACCGCTGCTAGCTAATGTTATATAGCTAGACTCATTTGTTCAAGTTTCAGGAGTTATTTTTCTCTGAAAATCGTGCCCCTGCAAAATGGTGTGGCAGCTTGGTGATGGGTTGTTATCATCTGCAGTTGCAGAAATTCAGTGGGAATATCAATTTGGAACTTTTTTTGGTTTAGTATTAACATGCAATATTTAGTTTCACTTTGGTGAATTACTGGCTGTTAGTACCATAATCGATAGAGAGGAAATCTCTAGGCATGTCTAGCATTATATATGTATCTGGGTTTCTGCTAGGTATACCTGTTTTCATATTTTAGCGTAGCTTGAAGTTGTGTTGGAGTTATTTATCTTGGCAACTGATGTTTTGGTGTCATTGTAATTAGCCATCTTTGTAGACTTGGTTGCTGTGAGTATGGGTAAATTGGCTTACAATCTACGCTCTTTATGCAGCTTTCTGTTTCTTTAAGAATTCAAAGTCAAAATGCTGTCTTTAACTGGTAATGTCAATTAGTTTAATGCAAAAAACGGTTTCTTTTGACATTGTTTGATCTTTTCATCTTTAAACATGTCAACGCAAACCAACATTGTTTTGACTTTTAAGTTGAGTGATGATAAATTCCAGTATCGAAAGGATGTAATGTTTTAGTTATTGTTATTTTAATTTTTGAGCAGATCAATTAGAATTAAATGAAAAGCTATCTACAACAAGACTACAAGAGCACAATCAGACTCACCAGGCCATGTAGTTTGGTGGTTCCTGTTTGACCCATTCGCTTGACGTAGCAAATTTGGTCCAATGACCAGGTAAAGCTCTAGAAAGAGAGAACTTGTTTTGTCCGTGCTTTGCACAAGACACTGCCTCTGATCTGGCTGATATTGGGTCGTGTCTGACTGTGAGTGACACAGTTCCAGTAGAGGTCACTGTTCAAGTGATCATAGGTTTAGTCTACTGTTCAAGTGGTCATATATTTAGTTGGTAAACGTTTTAGTATCATAATTTGATGTCCTCACCAAGTTCTCTTTACAATTTTGAATTTAAGAAAATGATCTTTTAAAATATTTTATTTATAAAAGACAATCTCTGTGTAAAAGTAAATCTCCGATGTGTAAACAAAAGAATTAGGGTTATAAAACTAAAAACAAGTTACCAATTTAATAAATATATGAAATGGCTTTACTTATATTTTTGTTATTAAATCATGCTTAGTATTTTTCATCTTAATTTGAAATTTAATCATGGTATATTAGGTTGATTTGTTACAAAAATTGGGTATATCGATAAACTTTTACCTATTTAAGTGGCTAGATTAAATATTGGACAAGTTCGATGAGCTGTCAATGTATTTTGCTTTTCGGGGAAACCAAAATAAGGTTTGTCTTTCACATGGCAGAAGACTACTTTATGGCTTTACAAAATAATCATCTGTTCTTTTGTTCTTTCATAGAACTTACAAAATGCCTTTTAAATCTGTTTGCACATACTTAAAAATAATGTAAATTTAAAATTTTAATTTTACTTTTTCATAATATTATTTTTACAGCCACTTAAATATTATAGTCATAAATTCTATTTTTTTTTCTTTATCTCCGTGTCCAATATATGTCTTAACATAAAATGAGTTAGATTGTGAGATATATCACATGGCGCATGTTTGTGTTATTTTTATTTTTTATTTTTTTAAATAATAATGTTATATGAGGCTGCACAGGTCAATCTCAACCCAACAATTAAGGTCCCCAGCAGCGTTGGTCACGGAGCTATGTTTGGTAAAAAGGGTTCAATTAAATCCCCTTTGTAAATAAATTACCTACATCGTTGAAAAGAGTAAATGCATTTTTTTTGTTTGTAAATATATAAACTATTGAATTTTCTCGATACAAATTTATACTATTTTTTATGTGAAATATTTACATTATTTTGAATCCCCCTACTCAAATTCCTAGTCACACCACGCTAAAAAGTTTAAGTTCTTTTACCTTTGTCTTTCAAGTCTTCTTCAAATGATGCCTACTTTGGTCCCATCATAATACTATTGTCACCATTATTCCTAACTCAGTTATCTGCTTTTTGACTAAACTACCACTATATATTCACAAGCTGACTCTTGAGTTGAAGTTGAAGTATAGTTGGTAAGCTGTCCATGGGATCGTTAAGCTCATAGCGTGAAAAATTGAGCGTTTCTTATTACATCTCTTTTTCGTAGCAGAAGTATTACCGCTTCTTCAGGAAAATATATTGGTCTAGCAAAAACAATTCGAGGATTTCAATTGATCTTTGAGGTGGTGGGAGTACAATTAATTCTTCATTTCAAGTTTCGTCATTAGTGCCTTGTATGGTTTGTTGGCGTGCTCGGGTATGTCAATTTTATTTTCCTTTTGAGTGTTAAAAGCCATATTTGCCCCGTTAGTTATTATTTTTTTTGGTGAACAAGATAATTATAATATAGCAAAAATAGTTATATTATTGTTTGGGAGCTGCAGTTCCCTGTTGTTGCATTACCATTGTCTTGCATTACCAGGAGTTCACCCTAATTTTACGTACAAAAACAATGTTCGTTAGTTACTGGTAATATTGGATTAGAAGTGCAAATTTTCTTTAATTGAAGGTTAGATATGCTTAACAGGGAGTAAAACTAGAATATAACAATAGCTGAAGGACCAAAATTGCTATTTTTCCTAAATATCATTTAATGAAACATTGGTTCTAAATTACTCCGTCCGGTCCATAATAAGTGACCAATTTGCTTTGGGCACACCCATTAAGGAAATACTAAATTCTAGACAATGAGATAATTTTGGAAAAATAAATTGAATTTTTTTATTATATAAATGGATACTTATTTAGGACCAAAATAAAAAAGTAAATTAATCACTTATTGTGGACCGGAGGAAGTACTTGATTTTGAAGAGAGATTTGTTAGTGTAAGATGGAGAAGAGCAGTCTATTAATATTAATGAGGCTTTAGAAGAATTAATTCCTAACTCATCTATAGTGAGTAAGTCATACTTAAGGAGGATTTCAATGAATCTTTTAGTAGATTTCTGAAATTCATTTCCCATAATTAATGCAATGATTCTGCGTATAAATCCGCCCCTCCTCCAAACAAAAATGACAGAGAAAAAAATAAGGGAAAAATAAACGAGTTTGTTCACTATTCTTCAGTCGATTTAACTTGAATGGTGAGCTCAATGTTTTAATTTATTCATTTTGAGTTAGTATTTTTTCTTTTGGGTTTGAGCCGTGAAACAGTCACTAATGCTTGCATTAGGATAGACTTTCTACATAATATTTCTTATGGTGTGACCCTTCCACAAATCCTGCGTGAATGCGGGATACCTTATACGCCGGGCTGCCCTATATAGCTATTACGAGTTTTATCGATAATCATGATTATTCATTTTTTCCATTTCTTTTGTGCCACATTTTTGCAGGATCGAGCTTTCATCTTTTTGATCTGTATTACTCCATTTATTCTTGATAGAAGTCTTGCTGCTGTTTTTGATGTAACAAGTTATGGCGCTGTTGGAGATGGAAAGCACGACGACACTCAAGTAACACAAATAATTTTAAATATTCAACTAACTTATTTTTCACTTCTTACTTTTATTCTATGCTTGTTTTTGACTAAGCCGTAATACACGTATTTCAATTGCTTATACACAATGAAACCAAAACACTAGGGGTGTACAAACGAAACCGACAAACTGCACCAACCCGATAATCCGAGCCAAACCGAGAAAAAAAATCCGACCATGGTTTGGCTTGATTTGGTTTGGTGTTGGAAAAAAAAACCCGGCCATAGTTGGCTTGGTTTGGTTTTAACAAAAGAAAGTCAAACCGAAACCAAACCAACCCGATATTACATATATAGAAATTTGAGATATATTTAATATAAAAATATACTTATTGTGATGTAATTTATAAATATTTCTTAAAAAAATTCATAATTTTATCTTTTAAGGTATTATTTCAA